>JALMQS010000077.1:75424-167501 GCA_024734495.1 Forficula auricularia | reverse complement strand
GCCTGCTCTATTTCGTATTGGGTTCCCAGTTGTTGTGGGAACAATGTGGTCACTATCCGATGCATAAGGCTCGAACATGTAGGAGACTGAAAACGGGAAGCCCTCAATCTCCCCATGACT
Source organism: Forficula auricularia (assembly GCA_024734495.1). Classification (NCBI taxonomy): domain Eukaryota; kingdom Metazoa; phylum Arthropoda; class Insecta; order Dermaptera; family Forficulidae; genus Forficula; species Forficula auricularia. Next base: position 167,381 of record JALMQS010000077.1, on the reverse strand, counting down.
ATCTTGTATGGCTTCCCCCAGGGGTCTTTATTTACCTCCTCGCAGAGCTCAACCAAGCATCGTCGCTTGCTGGCCTCAATGGCCTTCTTAAGCTGTCCTCGTGCAACTCTATAGCTCTGTTGCAGAGACAAAAAGGCGTCTCGACCTCTAGATCTTTGATATAATCTTCTTGCTTTATGGCACTTGCTCCGCAATTTAGAGATCTCTTCATTCCACCAGTACACTGGTGAACGACAGTGGCCACCCTCTCTTCTTGGCATAGATGCGTCACACGCTCTAGTAATGTGTTTAATTACTTCACGCGCCTTATCGTCCGCCGTACTATGAGGTTCTATGGAATCCTTAATCATGAAGGAAAACAATGGTTCATCAAACAGCGCAGTTCTCCATCCTTTGCTTTTTAAAGTCGAGACAGGAGTCGGCCGGCTCGATCGATTCACAGTAAACAGAATGGGCTGGTGATCACTATATGTAAACTGTTCGTCAACCCTCCACTCCATTCCCCCTCGGACTAGAGACTCACTCACAAATGTCAGATCTATTATGGATCCAGTCCCATCCCTTCTAAAGGTATGTACCGAACCTGAGTTTAGTAGCACCACGTTTAAAACAGAAAAAGCATCCAAAAGTGCACTGCCTCTAGCATTCGTTTCACGGCACCCCCACTCAACCGACCATGCGTTGAAATCCCCCGCGATTACTAACGGAGATCTACCATGAGCATCGGCCACTAGACAGTCCAAAAAACTTTTGAACTCTCCTAGGTCCCTATTCGGTGAAAAATAGCAGCTGTAGAAGTAGACGCCACCCACAACGACCCACACGAAGCCCGACCCAACTCTGGCCATCCTTTTTTCAAAAGGGATCTTATTACACGCCCATACGGCAGCCTTCCCCTGTGAGTCTTGTGCCCATATATCTTCTTCGAGGTCCGAATGTTGCTCGCATATGATGGCGACATCAATATTCATTACCCTTACCGTTTGCCGCAATAGGTCCTGAGCAGACCTGCAGTGATTCAGATTAAGTTGTATTACCTTTATACCTGCCATTTTTTATTTTTATTCTTTAATGCTCTCTGGTACACCGGGCATAAATTGCCTCCAGTGATATGACTAACATTATCCAAACCTTCCCCTTGGCAAAGCATGCACTTCGGCTCTTCATTACACGATCTGGATATATGTCCTTCTTTACCACATTTCAAACACAGCTTTGAACGATCGCAGTTATTTTTGCAGAACCGTGCTAAGTGTCCAAAATCTAGACATTTAAAGCATCTTATAGGGCCGGATTTTTCGCGGATACGGCACACAACCCATCCGATTCGTATCTTTCCCTCTGTAAGCGCTATTTCTGCCAGACTAGCTGGAAGGCTCACTACCGCAGTCTGAGTTCCAATACGTGTTGTTCGCAGGCTCTTTACCTCGTTCACTGTAAGATCTTTTGCCTCATTGAATTTATTTTTTAGGGCCGCACAGATCTCTTCCTTGGTTGTGACGTCGTCGAGATCCTTAATCTCCACCCATATTTTGTGCGAGAGAATTTTGACTTGAGCATCTCCCCCCAACAAGCGCTCCACTGAAGTTTGGAAGAGCGAACTCTGGTGATCTGCGGAGTTCTTTAGTCTCAGGAGCAAGTCACCATTCGCTGTCCTCCGAATATGAGTGACGTTTGACCCCAGCTCTTCTAGATTAGGGTCACTTTTAACTTTCTTAAGCATGTCCGCGTAAGAAAGCTCACCAGTTTTTTTAATCACCAGAGCATCAAGTCTCGGAGGCCTCTTACGTGTTTTCGAACGTTTCCTCCCTGCAACCATCTTCCACTCGGTATCCTGAGCAGTTTTCCCAGGTACAGGAGAGCGTTTTCTCCTCCCACCCCCTTCACGCCCATCCTCCCCCTTTCTTTGAGGATCCTCCCTCCCCGTTACATCCCCATGTGTAACCGCTTCCGTCTCCTCAGTAGCCGGGTGTTGGATCCGAATTGTGGCTATTGGCGATGTTTGCGTTCCCGCCATCTGCATAACCGGCTCAGGTATCCTTCGGGATTTCTTCTCTAGACTGCCCAGTAGGTCAAAAGAGGCCTGAATTGAGCTCGCCATCCTTTTAATCTCATTATGGACATTGTGTTTCGGTTTTACAAAAGCGAGAAGCTTTTCAATCTTCTTTCCGAGTTCGTCCATGACCTTTTTTTCACATCCTCCTCCTCACTTGTAGCATTATATGCAACGGGAGCCAAGTGGCCCGCCCCCGAAGCACCGCGGTCGCTTGCTAACGACATCCCGGAGCCCGCTTGATCACTCCCGGTAGACGCCGGTTCTGGGGTTCCGTGCCCCTGTCCCGTAACCGTTAAATCCTTTATGCCTGTCATCCACTATAATTATTAGAGATTTCCGGTCCTCGCAATGGTCGTCAAAGTGTCATCCGTCCTATCATCTCCATTCGTTTATAAAGTGTAACGCCGTGTCATCGATGTGGTATCCGTCCTAGAAGGGAAAGGCATGCCACGCCCCATCAGCCCCCGCGCTGTCACGCCCCAAAGAAGATGAAGAATGAAAGACCCCTAGCCCTCGAAACCTAATAGCGTCAGGGTCGGAAGAACAAGAGTTAGCCAAGAGAGGCTGGACAGGAAAGATAAAAGAAAGGAGTCCGACACAAGTAAGTGGAAGCAATGTCGGACTCGGCTCGGATAACCCCGTGGTCGCCGTCCACGTACTCATCAGAATGAGCTCCTGAAGCGGTGGGGGATGTGTGTGTGTGTGTGTGTGTGTGTGTGTGTGTGTGTGTGTGTGTGTGTGTGTGTGTGTGTGTGTGTGTGTGTGTGTGTGTGTGTGTGTGTGTGTGTGTGTGTGTGTATGTATGTATGTATGTATGTTATCGTTTTTTTCGTCCACGATTTTTTCCACACCTTTGCACCGATTGAAATGAAATTGAAAACCTACCATTAGTTTAACAAAATGAAGCGCTGATTAGTTTTTGGTACATATCGGCCCACAAACATTAGTATTATACAACATTATTTATTTCAGTACTTTTTAGTTTTTTCTAAATATCTTTAAAATGACTTAACCAATTTTGATGAAATTTAATATCCTAATTAAGTACCTTGGGGCCGACAAAAAAGGTTAAATAAAGTTTTTAGTAAAATTATATTTTAAAGTACTTTACTCTAAAGTAAGATTTTTGAATTCTTTAAAATTTATTCATTTGATCGGTTTAATATAGCTCATTTAACCTTGCTTAAGTAAGAATGGATAGGCTTCTCTCTGTGAAATGTTAAAAATTTGGGAGCAAATTTTATAAGTAACCATAGCAACTGCGTTGTTTTCTTATCCGTTACCTTAACTGAAGACATGGAGGAATCGAGTTAAAATCAAAAATAGCGATTGATTCTCATCTACTACTTGAGGAATAACCATTCTACATTGGATTTTGACGTTTCGGATATTATTGGTAACCATTGCTGAAGACATGGAGGAACGAGTTAAAATCAAAAATAGCGATTGATCTCTCATCTAGTACTTGAGGAATAAACCATTCTATATTGGAATTTTGACGTTTCGCTTTTTTATTGGTAACCATTGCTGAAGACATAGAGGAATCGACATAAAATCAAAAATAGCGATTGATTCTCATCTAGTACTTGAGGAATAACCATTCTATATTGGATTTTTAACATTTCAGGTTATTATTAGTAAACCATTGCTGTAGACATAGAGGAATCGACTTAAAATCAAAAATAGCAATCGATCTTCATATAATCACTCGAGGAATAACAATTTTACATTAGATTTTTGACGGCTTCGATTATTATTGGTAACCATTGCTGAAGACATGGAGGAATCGGCTTAAAATTCAAAATAACGATCGATTCTTATCTAATACTAGAGGAATAACCTTATTGCATTCCATTTTTAATGTTTTGACTATTAATGGCAACCCCTACTGAAAACGTGGAAGAATCGACGTGAAATCAAAAAGACTAAATTCTTTTTTGGTAAACAACTCACAAGTTTGAGAATTGATCGTCATTTTTGATTTTAAGCCGTTTTCTCCATGTCTTCAGCAATGGTTACTAATAATAACCGAAACGTCAAAAATCCAATGTAGAATGGTTATTCCTCGACTATTAAATGAGAATCGATCATTATTTTTGAATTAAAAGTCAACATGAACTGCAAATTGCAAGTGATATCTGATTAATAATAAAGGAATAAACATAATATTTTTTTATTGTTAAAGGATAAATAATTAATATATCCAGTACACACCAAGCCAGCAAAACATATTAATATTTGAAATGAATTTGGATAAAGTTTAGCAACGACCCGTTGCAGTTTATTTTTTTTCGTTTTCGAAAACTTTAAAACCTAAATGTTAGCACAAAAGCATATCAATAGAAACTTGTATGAAAAATTTTCAGCTCGTAATCTATAAGTGTTTAAGAGAGATCTCTAAATAAACATTTGAATTTTCTGATTTTCTTCATATTTCGTATGAAGTTTAAAAACTAACTAACTAGTTTTTACTCGGCGATAATTAGTGTAAAGCTTTTGAATTTTTACAAAAGGCGAGTTTTACTTATTTAAAATTTTTGACTTAACCCTTATACGACCATAAGGTTTCTAAAAGAAAATTTTAATAAGTTACTGTTTATTTTAGTTTATTTGGTCGTGAAGCAAATAAAAAATCATAAGAAAATTACATAACAATTTGTACTTTTTAGGAATTTTATGGGAAATATTTTTCCCTATGGTAACCAAAATTATAGTTAGTCTTATTATGAAATACCTTTTATTTATTGGTTTATTATAGCAAAGATATTACAAAATTATTAAATAAAATTACTATACAAAATGATGTGGTAATAATGATATTCTGCGAATCAATATCTTTTGATTGTGAAGCAATGATGGACATTGCACATATATTATACGTCCTATTTTCTATGAGGCGTTTAGCACAATTTGAACATCTTTTCATTTTTTCCGCTTTTTGTATATTGTGTGCTGGCAAGTTTTGTTTTGTACCAATACGCTTCTTGTCAGTAGTGACTACAATAGCCCTTGACCGCTGTCCACATGTATAATTATTTATTAGACCTCGTGCTATGTGTTTAGGATACTCGAGGCTGCTCAGACGCTGTCCTTCCACGCTTCATGCAACTTTACATATACTATATATGCATTGTTTTTGCGCTATGTCCAATAAATCAAAAAATAAACGCATGTAGTATTTTATTTTTGCTTTACGGTCAACTTCATAGCATGCTTTGGGCTGATCCATGAAGTCGACACCACCCATATGTTTACTATATCTTATGATGACATCAGGCCAAATAAGATTTATTTTTTCAGCAGTTCTTGCCTGCCTTCTCTTGACTGTACCAGTCGGCACCAGAGAAATAAAATTGGTCAACATATTAACTAATTTGGTGTCCATCCATTTTACAATTGATATGCTATCTGAACTTTAGGCATGAATGTAACTTCTCTGCATATTTTTGTCCAACGGCAAGGACTTGGGCACGTTTTTCATATTAGTGCGAACAGTACTACAGGCTTTAGTATTTTGTTTCATCAACTTGTATTGTAAAGCTGGAGAATTGAAAAAGCTATCAAAATACACTTCGCACCTAAGAACTTATAGCTGTTCAGATAGACTTAGACTTAGTACAACAGATTCACCTAACCCAACTTTAGTGTTCATTTTCTTGCCTTTGTACAAATCGAACTCAAACAGGTAGCCTGTAGAATGATAAAAAAACAAAATGCTAATAGTTTATAAACATTTTCCCTTATGGACAATAGGGAAGGATTATTCCCATCGAATTATTTGTCATTATCAGGCATTTGTTTTAATTTTTTCAAATATATTTTGTTATTGCACAAAATTATACTTACTAATTAACATAAAACAGGTGAGAAAACACAGTAATATATTTATTACACGATACAAAAAACTGAAATAATAACAGTGCACAGGCCGCGAATGTTCTATCAATTAGGTATATCAATTGATTTGATGTTTTTTTTTCTAAACATTCCCGAATACGTAATTGCGTTTGGCATACGTTCTATTTGGACATTCTGTAGAAAAAATGCGAATAATTTTATGACAATCACCAATTTTAAAAATGGGAAAAATGTTTCCCTTGGTCGTTAAAAGGTTAAATCACAATACCTACTATTTATTCAGAGAAGTACGCTATTTTTCATCAAGTAGTAGGTATACGAAAAAGTAAAACTTAATTTTAATGTTAATTAATTTATTTAATATTCTAATTTTGAATTCTATAATAGAATAATAAATTAAAGGAGACAATAAAAAAGTGTGTCTTTTGCTGTAAAAATATTTTTTAAATTTATTTATAACGAGACTATAGTTTCGAGGGCATTGCCCTCTTCATCAGTCTATCACAGGAATTGATGTGTGAATCAATTGTAATAGACTGATGAAGAGGGCTAAAGCCTCGAAACTATAGTCTCGTTATAAATAAATTAAAAAATATTTTTTCCAGCAGAAGACACTCTTTTTATTGTCTCCTTTAATTTATAAAAATTCTACTACTCTAGGCAAAAAGAAATTTTCAATTTAATAGAATAATAGACAAATTTGAAAATTTGATTTTCTCATTGACGATAGGTACTTAATTTAATTTGTAATTGTCTATGAATTTTATTTTTAAATATTTTAGATTTTTTTCTTATCTGACAGATGAAAATGAATTTGTGAATCGTCAAAAGTAATAGAGAACAAGAGATTGAATTACCATTAATTATTTTTCTAATTATAAACATCAATTATTTCCAATTTCACATAAAGGTTTTATTCAACGGGAATGGTCAATGCAATTTGGATGAATACAGCGATTTTCAATTAAAGGATAAATAAAGCTTTTGTCCAATAAATAATAAAATGAAAGAAAAACCACTTGAAAAAGATCGTTGAAAAACAAATAGTATGCCTCGATTAAAAAACAACAACAAGAACATGCGATATGAGTATTTTATCACTTTTCTATTTGAAAATTTCTATAGAAATCATTTTCATTTATAGAGTGTAGTAGATAATGGATAATTATTTAACATTTAGCTTTGCTTGGATATTTTAGATATTTTTTCAAAAAATTTGAAATTTGATATTTATTGAAAAGTAACTAATATTACTGTAATTTTAATTAGTGCTGGTGGAGTCGAATTAATTGATTCATTTAAAAATTTGGAAGTTTTTTCTCTATTTATATTTGAAAATGTTATAAACTTGGAAAAATCATTTTCAATAATAATTTTTACTACTTTTTATATTTACTATAACATTATATGATAAATGTTACGAAAAATTTGTATGTAGTCCCCAAAATCCTGACAATATGGGAGCTTCTATATTTGATGCTATAAAAGTGCTTTTACTTTGTCACTTCTAGCTGAAAGTAAACGATATCCTAGCTAGATGGATTTAGAACAGAAGGGTTTTGTTATTCTCAGAGCCGTAAAAGTGACCAAATATTCATTGGTCGTGCATGTGTAGCCTTGCATTAACAATGGAAAGATGGAGAGTACAGCGAACTTTCGATCGAAATAGGGCGACTGAATGTGATTATTTTTTCTTTTTATCTGGATTCCAATACCTCAGATCAGAAGGATGAATCGTATCATACTGTATTATACAAATAAAATAAATGAACCATTATTTACAGCTTATCCTTTGTATAACTCAAAGGCATTTCTCAATTCTTGGATAAGTAGTATCTATTTTTATTTATTCATCTCTTATTATTATTATTTATTCTAGAATTGTCAATAATTTGAGCTCCATATATAAACATCCTATTGTTAAGAGAAGCAGCTGACTAATGGACAGAGCATATGAAGGTTAGGCCAATCATGAAAGCATACTAAAATATATACCGTGCGTTTTTCCATTGAATAGATTGTACAATTCTAATTTCAAGTAAGGAATAAAATTTTAGAATGAATGATTTTCAAATTGTAAAATAATTTATTGTAGCCGCGAAAGTATCAAACAACGAAATACTAGGCAGATCAAAAAGTCTGGAATAATCCTATAAAATGGGGCTAGTATGCACCAATGTGAACCATTTATAACTAACTTCATTCTTCATTAGACGTCTGTCAAAATTTCAGTAATTCATGTTTTCGCATTTACAAATTACAATAGTGAGAAGCAACCATTTTTTTAAAAATGAAAAAATCTAAGTTTGGTGTTCTGATTAAACACTGTTATTTGCGCAAGAAAACGATAACCAAGACCAAAGCCAACCTAGATAAGTATTATCCGGACTCTGCACCGTCGATGAAGATGATTAAAAAGTGGTTTTCTGACTTTCATTGTGGCCGAACAATCAATCACAAGTGATGCTGAACGATCTGGACGGCGAAAAGAGGTCTGACACTAGAAAACGTCCAAAAAATCCATGATATTATGTTGAACGACCCCAAAGTGAAATTGATGGAGAAATAGCTGAGACCAGAAAGATGTCGTATGACAGTGTGTTCAATATCATACATGATATTTTGGGCATGAAAAAGCCGGGTGCCGCATTTGCTCACAGTGGAGCAAAAACTAATTCGTGTTACAACTTCCCAGCAGAATTTGGCAATGTTTAAGCGAAATTCAAAGAAGTTTTTGCGCTGAATCATAAACATGGATGAAACATGGATCCATTCCTACAGATCAGAGTCAAAACACTCCCCCATGGTTTTTCACCTTGTCGTAGTGGGGGGGCTTGTGTGCTTCAATGAGTATTTGGGCCATGCCGGCGGTAGCGTAGCTACTGGTAGGGCCTCCCAAGCCGGACGGGCCAAATACAAGGAGCCAGACTAAGAAAAACCCTGGTCCTCCAGGTTGGAGGTTTGGGAGTTGGGTTAGCAGCCCGCACCAGTAAAAAAACCGAAAGCTCATAGCACCAATAAGAAAAAGCCGGACGGATTTACACGGACAACGATCAATGCGAGACAACGGAAAAAACGGTTATGGAGAAATAATTTCACAAAATTCGCCACATGGAACATCACCTCGTGGAATGGAAGGGATCACGAAATTCTTGCTGAATTGAACAACCTTAAGATAGACTTCTGTGATGTATCCGAAACCAAGAATAAAGGCAAGGGAACAGTCTGTATGGAAAACTATATTTTGACATATTCTGGAAAAGAAAAACATGAAAGAGCTCATGCGGGAGTGGGAATTCTTATTAATAAAAAATTTATGAACAACATCGACAATATAGATTATATAAGTGAAAGAATCATTTTAGTATCATTGAAATTTCCATTAGCATTGTGGTATCTATTAAGTGTCTATGCTTCTGATATATCGAAACCCAAAGAACAAAGAGAGGAATTTTATGAAGATCTTCAGAACGTAATATCTAAAATAACTAAAGATGCGCTCCTAATTATGATGGGACATATGAATGCTAGAGTTGGTGACAAGCCTGTACCAGGAGTAAAACAACGTTTTAATGAAAGGGTAACGAATGATAATGGAGAACTTTTAACTAATTTCTGCTCTATAAACTCATTGCGAATAAATAACACCTTTTTCAAGCATAAACCTAATCATAAAACAACATGGAATAACAGCAGAGGTCAACAATCTACAATTGATTACGTTATTACTAATAGGAACATCCATCCAACTCAGATTCTCGATGTTAGAGCATTCGATACGGTAGATATTGGAAGTGACCATAAACTTGTAATTGCGAAGATTCGTGCTTCTGCCCAGATAGTGAAGAGACCCAAACCAGTTTTTGTTTCAAAATTCAACATAGAAGCCTTCGAAAACGAAAGCACAAAATATCTTTATAATAAAAGGCTATCTGAGAGACTTGGAGAATTAATGATGGGGCCGAATGATCCTCCCGACGCCATCTGGGAGAAAATTCAGATATGTATTAATAAAACTGCAGAAGAAGCCCTCGGGAAGCACATAATATAAACGACGTCAAGAAATCAACTACCTGGTTCACTCCAGAAGTAAAAGAGCTTGCGCAAAGAATGAGAAGAGCATATCTAGAATATAAAGGCAATCCATCCACTGAAAAAAGAAGATCATATGTTGAAGTGCGAAACGAAGTAAATGCTAGAATAAGGAAAATCAAAGAGGGTTTTTGGGAAAGCTTCACAGCAGACATGGAGCATGACATATATGGAGCTCAAAAAAAGTATGGAAGATGATAAAGAAAAATAAATAAACTGCAACGGATCGTTGCTAAACTTTATCCAAATTCATTTGAAATATTAATAAGCTTGTCTGCTAACAAAGAACAAAAATTTTCAACATCCACGCGATACTGACTCCATGATATGATACATATTATTTATAATTAAAAAAAAGATGATGAAGAACAAGCCTTCGAAACTAGTCTCAAACAAATAAATAATATATATACCTACAAATCTTTATTTAATATATACCTATGTGTGTAAGTTTATTTGCATCAAGCAGCGGACAACATCTTTGTTTCTCTTTATGATTCAACAACTCTGATAATCTCGACAAAATAAAAACTTTTAAATTATATCATTAATTAGTTTAATTAGTCATTATTTTTTACAGATATTAATAATTTAATATTTTGAGATATAATAATTTTTAGTACCTGGAGGCACCGAGCGGTGCTCGGCAACTTCTTCCTTCAGTTAAAAGCTTTATTTTAATATTATTTTTAATTTATAATTCTGATAAAAATGTCGATTTTTATTTGAAAGCCGTTTTCAAATTGAAAGTAATTTTTAAGAAAAAAAAAACCGACTTCAAAAAATTAATTGCAACAAAAAAATACACTAAAAGGTATAAAATAATTATTATCTTTTTTAGTTACAACTAAACGACGAAATATTAACATGAAACTTTTTGAAGTCGGTGCCAAACATATACCTTTTATGAATCGCACTCGACGGAACTTACTTAGTACGTTTGGCGGGTACGTTCGCTTATAGGTATAGTTTGTTTGGCACCGACTTCAAAAAGTAATTTTATGTTAATATTTCGTCGTTTAGTTGTAACTAAATAAGATAATAATTATTTTATACCGTTTAGTGTATTTTTTTTGTTGCATTTAATTTTTGTGAAGTCGGTTTTATTTTTTTCTTAAAAATAATTTTGATTTTTCTCTTTTTATTGATGTTATTAATAGTGATCATATCATCAGAACTTGGCCTTTGTGAACAATGAATTAACCCGACCCATTGTCTGTCTGGGTACACAAGTAAACAAAAGAGAAACTTTTTTAAACTCCAAGATTTGGATCTGTCTACCTGAGAATAATTAATTTGATTACGAAAAATCCCATCAAAAACAATTTTGCCGAAGATGAGACCGTGACAGATCGAATTGCCATCCCAAAAACTCCCTAACACGTGAATTTCATCAAAATCGGTAGAATCGTTTTCAAAATAGAACCAAGATACATATATATAAATAAATATATATACAATTTTTTGCTCGTTTAATAAGAGTAGATTTTTATCATTACTGTGAAAAAGATTCCGAACTCGGTTACCACGAATGGATCAAATATAATTTATTAAATACTGAGAAAAAGATGAATAAATAACGTTGTTATTATATCCAACAGAGGATGAAAAGAATTAGGAATTGTTGTTAGGTGTATAATTAATATACATATATACTATAATTAAATAAGATTCCTTAACTCATAATTGTAAAATTTAATTGACATTTCACAAAAAACTGAAGAAATATTGAAGGTAAAAATTCAAAGAAGTGAAGATGTGAACATCACATTTAATCTGATTCAATAAATAACCCTCAATTAAGAGTAAAAGCCTGTATCAAGGAGCGTTTCTTTCATTTTCTAATATAATTAAGAAAATGTTAATTAATAAAAAAGGATTAATTCGAAAGTTGATAAATAGATAAAAAGGAGAAAGAAGCAACTGACCTAGAATGTCAGACAAAATATTTTAACATGTGAGTAATTGAGATTTCACCCTTGTAACAAACAAAGAAAAATAAATAAAAGAAAAAAGCCAAAAGGCGAATGCCGGCACACAACGTGTATTGCTCATTTTTTTGTTGTCAATGTTAAGTAATTGAAATATTCTGACGAATTTCTTTGCTCTGCAATTCCTTTGAGTTTTTATTTTTATTATTTTTTTTTAATCTAAAAGTGTTTCATCACAGCTATTTATATCAAAAAATGTACTAAGTAAAAGCAACTAATTAAAATATAGATATTTTATGTTATAATCAAAAAATTGTTTGAAGAATTTGTATTTATCGATATAAAAAATTTAGAAACAAATAATGTGTGAAATAATCAAAGTGATTCTTATGAATTATGAGGTTTACAGATTGCTGGAATAACTTCATTAAATCTTTCTTCAATAAATATTAAAGTTATGATTTTAATTTAATCAATATTTATAGCAACTAAATAATTTTCTTGAAAATTTTGGAATATAATTCTTAAATGTCTCGTGAGACCAGTGGCGTACCTACAGGTACAGATATCGAGGGTTGGAGGCGAAATCTTCCTGGGGAGCCCCCTTGTTGGAATGGTCAAGATACAAAATGTCAACTCAAATATATAATTAACATTTATTTAATTAATATTAAATAGTTAAAATGATTTGGAAAATCTTAAGACTAAAGAAAAAAATAACTTAAAGCAGGCAAACACATAAAAAAGCTTTTTAATCTGCCATTTTTGATATTTTACAAAAAGGTTTTTAGAATTTGTGACTTTTGAAAGATAGACCACTTTAAAAATTTCAAAAATTTACGCCAAAATGACTATATCTCGCTTTCAGGGGGAAATAGAACAAAATACTAAAATATCTTTTTTTTTGTATTTAAATACTTCACCTTTATCAGCTAAAACCATATCAATATTTTTTTCTGGCTTAAGAGATCTTGAAAAACTCCGGTAACATATTTAGGGGCCTCTTTAGGGTTCGAATTTGTAAAAAAACCTTCTTAGCGGTTATACATGTCATTATATGAAAATTTCAGCCTATTAGGTCCAGCGGATTAGACTGTGCCTTGTCTGTCACTTTATCAGATAACTATTTTAAATATATTATATAGTTAAAAGTATTGTATTAATTTAAGTAAATACTAAATAAATAATACATATAGATAGGACATACTCCATCCAATAAGAACCTAGAGGACAAAAGCATAGAAAAAATGTATAATTTTAACATACTAAAAAATTATTGCGAATGAAAGAGCAATTGCTGATAACGTATCAAAATAATATGGTTATTATAGGGTTTTAATTTTAAACACCTAATACGGGGTAAATTAAAAACAATTGTTTTTCTTTTTAATTAAATTAAAATGATATTTTTTTATTCTGAGCCTCCACTTTATTCTGAGCAAGTCTGCGTGTTATGCATTCAAATTGTAAGAGCTGTCAACTTGTTGCCTATCTACAGGCGATTCCTTTCTTGCCATGCTTATTATAAATAAGCTTTTAAATTTTTTCAATAAAATAGATCTTTAAATTAGAAGAAAAACTAATCTATTTCAAAACTTGGTATGTTGCCCGCAAAACTTATTGGATTTTTGCACAGTTATTTTTTAAAGCTTATGTCTCCGGCTATAATATGGCTGGTTAATTAATTTACATACACACACGCACACATAAAAGTAAATATAAAATAAAAATCTCATAGGATCTGGGTAAATGATTTTTGTTCTAGGATTCATAAAAATTTTGTATTTATGTAATTTTTCCTCAACCTTTCTAATCAAAGTTACAACTAAGAGCTTTTTCTCAGTTTTAAATATTATAGTTTTAACTCATGTTTTGAAAATTTTCGGACTCGAAAATTTTTTTTTATATTTATCTTCTTATAGGTATAGCATTTAGATTTTTTTTTTTAATTTCAATCCAATTTTTATTCATCGTTCTATATAGAGATGATCATGTCATTTACAAAACATACGGATTCATATAGCTCTTTAAATTTCCTGATGAAGCTATTTGAAAAAATTGTATCTTATTAATATTAAGGAGTTCCATATTTTGAAGTTCGAATTTTAAAAAATCCTCACTTAGCGGTTATCCATGTCATTATAGGAATGCACTATCAAAAATTTAGCCCTTTAGGACCAGCGGTTTGGTCTGTGCGTTGCCTGCCACTATGTCACAGAACTGTTTATATATAGGGATCAAAGAAAGAATTAATGTAATTCCTATAAGAAAAATATAAATATAAATATTTTAACAGGATCACATAGCGAAGCTAGAGCAAATAATTTGCTGCCAGACCAGAGCTGGAGCTGAGCAGCTCAAAAAAGTGGTCGCTCAAAAGCCCTGCTATTATTCTTCAATACAATTTTTAAACAGATCCTTTCCAAGTTTTAAAGTACTATGAAATAGATTTTTGAGTGGTTAGTACTTTAAACTTAATTTTTCAAGTTTCTTTCAATAATAAACTTAAAATTATTATTCAAATGCTTTTCTTAGCTTAATGAATAAGTTCGAATTGTATAAAATAATTCGCCTCCAGGAAGGTCAATGTCATTTTTCTCATCCGAGAACATTTCAAATGCTCCGGGGGGGGAGATTTTCAGGAAATGCAGGATGAAAAGTTCCACGCGCTGACAATATTGGCCCTAAGTTTGTTCAGGGGGAATGGTAATAAAACATGGCTGTTGTGCCCGCGAGCGAACACACTCCATATTTCAGCAGAATTGTTTTTTTTCGCCTTTTTATGCATTTATTCCGACAGACATCGTGTAGTATGAAATAAGTTATTTTATTCGTTCTTTGTTTTGTCAACCCCCGACCCCCGCCCTGCACATACACACATACAGACTCATACTACCACCTGCCTTAACCCCAATCGCCGTCTATTTTCGACCAAGCCATTTGATTTTCAACTCAAGAAAAATTACAGCCTTATCAAAGAATGAGATGAAAATACAACGAGGAGAAAGGAAAAGAGAATAAGTGAGAGTGAGAGGAGGAAGGAAAAAGAAAAGATGAGAGGGTGACAAGAAATAATGATGTTTGAGAGGGAAAGTTTTTAAATTTCGCCTTTGCAGAAGCTCCTTGTATTATTATTACGTTTTCATTTTTCACGCCAAGCCGGCAGGATCCTTAATAACGACTTTTCGTCCTGACAGGTAGCTGCTGGTTAATTGGGGTTAGGAGTCGTACTCGTATTAGAACGCAGCCTTTTTTCTTTTCACTTTTTTTCGTGAATTAAACATTCGCCTGAGATGAAGATCGCCTTCATTAAACCTTTGTAATGCATTAGACTATAAAATAAATGTCCGACATTCCGACTCTTATTTTATTCGAAAATTAAAATGAAATATTAGATTACAAAATATATACATATATTCATTTTCAAATAAAATTACATATTTGTTTCTATTTCACTATAACTCAATTCAATTCAGAATGGATGCAACAATTTAAATTGGAGAAACATCAAAACTAATTCAAGACTCGATATAATCTTCGCAAATTTTAGAGATTTGCCATTTATTATTATTATTATTTTTTCATTAAGTGGTTTCCGCTAGAAGGATAAGTCTTGATTGATACAAAGGTACAGTTTATTAATTCAATCTTGTTTCAAATTTCAGTAAATTATTTTCTTCTAATCTAAAGCTTCATTTGCGTTAAGTACACATTCAATATCCATTCGAAATTAAATTAAATACTAACCTAACAAACTCATTTGAAAACACGTTTATTTCTATGATTTCTAGGGACTAGAACTCTACCTGCTCAGGTGACATTCAACACTCACTCTCAACAAGTACCTCAACCTCTAAATTTCTTCTCCTTCTTTTCACGATGCAAGGGTCGGACTACAGAGGTTGCACCTTTATGGTGCAATATTTTCTTGCACCAATATACTAAAAAAAAAAATATTTAATATCTCCCTATATAAAAATACGATTTTTCTGATTTACCTCATTTTTGAAACATAAGTTCTAAATCTAGAAAGCTCAAAAACTAATCAGTTGTATGTTTTGGAAATAAATAACGTACTTTTTACGGTATTCCATTTTTAAAAGTAAATCGCAAGTGACTGAATTACAGACAGACAAACCATTTATATGCGTAACGAGTAAAATTTCAATATTTTGAATCAACGCTTTAATTAAAATTGTTTTGAAAAATTTGAGAGATAATAAGAGGTTAGCAAGAAATAAGTTGCCCACTTTAGAAGGCCGCCCTCTGAAGTGGGCAACTTATTTCTTCAGAGGGCGGCCTTCTAAAGTGGGCAACTTATTTCTTGCTAACCCCCTGTATATAACACTAATCTTAATTTATTTTTTAAAGATGAATTCCCAGAATGAAAAAATCACCATATTAAAAAATTATTTCTGTACATTGTCTTGTATGAGAAAAGTGTTTAAGTTAGGGGTGTCAAAACTTTTGGCTTACACGGGCCACATTTGAAGAAAAAATTGTTTCATTAAATTGAAGGTTGGTTTTGTCACAAATATAATAAAACAATAATTATTAATAACTATTAGAATTATTTAATTGATAACTATACAGTATATATTTGTGACAAAACCAACCCTTCAATTTAATGAAAAATTTAAATCAAGTCAATTAAGTTCTGGAAGAAATTTAATAAAAAAATTGTCTCGGACCGGGGATAAAATATTATAATTCTATTGATATTTGTTATTCAAAAAAGATAGTTAATAATGTAGAAATAACAACTTTATTATTTTTTTAGCTCATAGTGAGCTTCTAATTTTACTTTTCGTAAATTGTATACTTGAAAATAGCTTCTCGTATATGTAAATACATACCTACATACTTACAAAAAGTGATATTATGTATTAGTATTTGTTTATATTTTTTCCTGGCTAGATAATTAATATAAAATTCTAATAAAGAGACAATACTCAATTTTTCTTTCGGTATCTAAATTTTGTTGTAGAACATTCAATCAGAAAGTTTGCAAGTAGAAAATTTTATACTCTAATAAAAATAGAGTCGAAAATAGACCAAAAATGATGATTATTTTTTCGGAAATCTTTGAAATATAGTTCCAGATTCAAAAATTTATAATTAGCACTTCTATTTTTGGAAAACTTCACAGTAGATTTTCAGATTTCTTATTTTAGAAAAAAAAAACAAGCCAAATTGTTATGTGTTTTCCAGTGTCTACATATAAATCTCAATGTTTTAAGGAATTTTATGACTTTATAATATTGGGCCATGGGTCGAGCAGCCCAGGTAAAGCAATTTAAATCGAATATGATTAAAGAAGAATATGGGGAATGATCATTTATTTTTAAAAGTCACGGATACAATAATCCCCGACTATCCATTATCTATTGACATATAAGAACGTGCAAAAATCTAAAAGACATAACCTGAGAAGTTTTAGCTCAGGAGAGAAATTATCAATTAATTGTGATTGTTCTAGAAAACCACAAGTTCCTTGTCTCCTTGTACTAGAATGATAACTTATAGACCTGGTTAGTGTCGTAGCATAGTAAATTACTTAAAATAATAAATACTTTTAGAAAATGAAAATATGAGAAGAAGAAGAAGAATTTTTAAATATTCGAAACTTCATTATTTTTGTATCTACCTATCTATATAGTTGAGCTTTATAATTTTGCTTTTAGTGAATTTTATTCATGAAAAAAGCTTCACGTATTGTTCAAATGTACATTCATATTTCGAAAAAGGGAATAGATATATCTCTACATCTCAACGATTTAAGGAGGTTTATGATTTTATGTTGGGCCACACTCATTGTACTGCTGGGTCGCATGAGGGGGCCCCCTGGTTTAAGTCATCACTGAAAGTTTATTTAGCAATATTTTTTGAAACAAAAAAAATACGTTTTCAATACATATTCTTAAATGAAGGCCACATTAATATGAACAATTTTAAATTTCAATTTTTTTTTTCAAGTAAAATGTTGAATGTTGGTTGTAAATAATATGTATTTTTTTTTCAAATTTCACCTTGTTGAGATATTTAGGTAAGTAGCAGGGTATCTCGCTGTTGCGGATTTATCAAAAATAACAACAGTAAAACAAGAAAAATTAAATGAA
This sequence comes from Forficula auricularia, assembly GCA_024734495.1. NCBI lineage: Eukaryota > Metazoa > Arthropoda > Insecta > Dermaptera > Forficulidae > Forficula > Forficula auricularia. Next base: position 149,325 of record JALMQS010000077.1, on the reverse strand, counting down.
AAAAAAAATATTCTCAAGTGGGATTTCTGTCTTTTTCGCATCTTACACTTGTAAAAGTGTCTTTTGAGTCAGAATGAAAGCAGGACAAATAAATCCTTCTTTATTGGAAGTGTTACATATAGTATTCGTCTTGGAGTCTATTAAATTCCAAAAGATTGTATAAGAATCCACTTAACTTGCCATCTAAAAGAAGAACGGGGATATTTTCTTCCCAAGCCTTACACGTCAGCCTTAAAAAATGGAAGCCAACTATTTATTACTTTTTTATTAGAAATATAATGTTGTTTTGTATAAAGTCAAACCAGAAATTAATCACAAAAATTCTAAATATGTATAAATTTGGAGTGTCTTTCCAGGATTTGTTTTCAATATTTTTTCTTGACTACTCTTTAATCTTTATTCCCATTTGAAATATTTTCGATCATGTATAGAATATCGAGAATTTGACATTCATTCCATATGGTCTATCCAGTTGTCCCAGTATTCTTATTTTTCCCTCTATGAAATATATTTAAATATTAAATAATATTAATAAAATTTAAAGTTTTAAACTGTAAAAAAAAAATCTAACAAACAAGAGAATGCTAAGATAAGCAAAGAGGATTAAGAAATAACGCTTTCCAGAAACTTGGAACAGAAGAAATCAGAAATAATTATCTATTTAAATTTGTCCAAGCTAATATGAAATTTAATCAGAACTAAAAATTAATATCCAATCCTTTGCTTCAAATTATGATTTTGAATACTATGTGTTTTCGTGTTGAAACTTGCTCGATAGGACAAGTATAGAGGGAATGGTCAGAGGTCTTTAGGAAGATACTGAAAATAAAATAGGTAGAAAGGATTATTAATCAGTAACTCTCGAAATACTTGAGGAAAAGAGAAGTTTTTGGTCAAAATTATTGCTCATAATATTACATTGAAGCTTGATGGCGAGGTATTTTGGAGAGTGAGCGGTGAGATAATAAATAAAAGAGCAAGGGAAGACATAGATTAGAATAAGTTTTCCGGTAATGAATATGGAATGTGGAACTTAGAAGGAAATCCATCCGAATTTCTAGCGGGCTATACGCGAAATGACGTTGGATTGTAGCTAAGTGGATCACATCTTTTTCTCTCTTGGTCCAGACTTAAGACTCCACAGACTCCAATAGCGTAATCCGCAGTAGTCTCGCGATAAATATATTTTTCAAATAAACGCGGTCAAAAACAATTCTCATTGATATATCAATTATTCTTTGATGTATTAATGAGAAAAATTATAAAATTTATTTAGAGGGAAACAATTGACAAGAAATATAAGAGTTAATGGTGGCGAGTAGTTGCTTCAAAACGGTTTTAGAACTTATTACGTTATGATAATGCTATACATTTTGATCATTTGAAGAAGAAAAAATTGTAAGAAAAATCTACAAAATCGATATTTTTAACAATTTAACAACTGTTTCTAGAAATAAATTGGCTTAAGTAGGTATATAGTATACCTGCAAATATTAATTAATGATGTATTGTGTTTCTGTCTTCATATATCATAAGGTTCATCGTCTTTCATGTTTTATTTTTTATTTATTTTTTTTTTTAAATTTTATTATTGATACAATTATAAATAATATATCAAAGCTTAATTGGTTTGTTTTATGTTGGGAATTCGACTTTCGTACAATAAATAATAAAGTCATCGCTGTCAGGGATAAATTGGTAATTAAACTTTTTTTCTTAATTAAAGATGAATTAAACTAGCTTAACTCTTCCATTTAAAATGACAGACTACACTTTGAAGTGCTTTGCTTTGTACAAACAATTTTTTTTTAATAACAAAAAAAATGTTGAGAAAGAAAAATATACGGGATCACAATATAGTAGTAAACATCTCTTTTTTTTATTTTATAACAAATTTTGCAAGCTAATAAAATCCGGTAAATAAGAGACGCCGTCCATAACTTAGATGTTTTATTTCTTGATTTTTTATCGTTGTTCAAGTTTACAGAAATATGAGAAAAGAAAACGTTTAAAATGTATTTATATATATAGCCTAACAGTGTAGCCGTTGGAAAGTTTTCAAAATGTACTTTAAAATTATCGAATTAGTGTCCTGAGAGAAATTCATTTTGTTATGGTTGCTTTAACATTCCCGTTAGTCACGTCATCTTTAAATATATATATAACTCTATGTTTTTCATTAAATAAATTCTCGATCTTTTATGTAGATATCATAGACAAATAAGATATAAAAATTAAATTTTTTGGGATCGAAAAAAAAAATCTCAAAACAGCGAATTTTTTCCGGCGCAATGATAAAAAGCAATGATTCTTTGTAAAAGTCAAGATTTTGCTTGGGTGTCGATGTGAACAACAAATATAGAAGGAAAATGGAACCTGGAGCCAAACGCACTTCGACGTGGAAAAAATTGGTCCAATTTGAACGGGAGCAGTAGCCGTAAAGATAACAGAGAAACAACAAGCACAACGGGGAACCCCATTCTGCCCCTGCACCCCTTCAGCTCATACAAACGAACCAAACTAGCTAGCGTCTCAGATTTATTCCTTATAAAGAGATAGAAAATGTTCCGACAAAATAAACAGCAATAACTTACACTATGCTACTAGAGTTAAACCGTAAAAGATAACCATTTATATATTTTTTTATATTGAATGCATTTTGATCATTAGACCGGTTTAATTGCCGATTTTCATAATAAACTTTTTTATTTATGTAGGATTAAATTTAGTAAGAGTAGCTAGATTAAATGTTTTGAAAAATAATAAAGTCTCCATCTCAGCCAATGAGGAAAAGCAAATGTATTTTCTGCTCTGGTTATAAATAATCGTATGTTTCCTATATTTGATTCAATCGCGCATCAAATGCAGGTGATTTTTGTCAAATATTAAGTGAAGATAATATCTCGAACGCTTATATATTTTTAACTTGAAATAATGAAGGCTAAATAAATTTATAATATTCTCATTAATATATTAAAGAGTAATCAACATATTAACGAGAAATTAGCTTTGATCGCGGTACAAGATATATATCGCGAGACTACTGCTGCTTGAAGCTATTGGAGTCTGCTGAGTCTTAAGTCTGGACCAAGAAAGAATGAAAAAGATATGATCTACATATTTAGCTATAATCTAACGTCATTTTTTCGCATGACACTTGGATGGATCACCAAATGAATTTGAAATCTGAGATGTTATATAATCAATCTCCCAGTCCAGAGCGCCCGATCTGTTAGCACGTATGTTAGGTGCTTGCTATAAGTTAATCGTATATTTCCTATATTGGATTCAACCCTCGAATCGAATGCAGGTGATTTTTGTCAAATATTAAGTGAAAATAATATCTGAACTTAAATATTTCTAACTTGAAATAATGAAGCTGAATAATATCAAATATAAATACTAAACATTATGAGTTAGTTCTAGTTCTTAAGATGATATAGAGTTCTGGTTGTTCTTATTGTGATGTTGAAGTTGCCTATAATTTGATGTTTTTCGATGTACACGATGATTGAAGCGTTCATTAAGTAAAAACTTTAAACCAATTAAACCCCTAGATTACTATGTGGAACTTTTAAATCTTTTTAAAATAAATTTATCTCTATTTTATTAAATACGTTTTATTTATTTAAGTTAAAATCCCATTTCTACAAATGAGACCTGTCTCGGATAAAAAAATTGTTTGAACAACCCATCTTCTACATTGATTTATTTATTATAAGTACCTAAGAGTATTTTAAAAGTACAAACTAATAAGTTAAGATATATATATAACTATATTTATATATAAGGGGCTAGATCTGAGTCGAAAATCTTGAAATATTGAATCTTATCATAATAAAGTTTGAAGATTTTCACACAAAACAGTTCGCCATCTTTTGATTTTATCTTTTGGGTGTTTTTTTTTTTTTTACCAAGTTTAAGGGCGTATTTTGTCCATCTCGATTTAAAACTTGACAAAACAGCTTACAGGTCATATTTGTATTTAGCTTTATTTGGTTGCACCCAGCTGATTTAGCTAAGTGTTATGGATGCATACTCGGCAGTGCGGAGTTTAAACAAATTGCCCTTAAATTACGTTTCTTTGAATTATTTGGGTAAAATTATATAATTCCATTCTTTTTTTCTCCCTTCCCTTTATTACTTCATCTTCAAAAATACCCTTCTACAAATCTCCGTGTCTCATATTGTGACCTAATGCTCAGAGTTCTTTTCTTCAAGAAAATTGTTCCAAAAAGTTTTCTTATCCCTAATTATAGTCACAAGTTAGATCATTAGAAGGCCTCCAATCTCTTTCTTTCTGGTTCTATTCTAGTCCAAGATTCACAGTTCTACGCCATGAAGTTCTATTCATACCTATGTCTTCAGCAACATCTTTCTCTTTTCGGAAGTAAATGTAAAAGAGTATAAAGTACATATTATAAATTTTGTTTTAGATTGAACAATTTTAGACTTAATTACTTTCTGACTTTCTAGTACTAAGTTATATTTCTCTAATAGCCTCAATGCTGTCTTCGTAAATCTTGGATTCATTTCTATACCAAGTCTTCTTTTTAAAAATTTTAATTTTCTCTGTTAAAATTTGATTTATTTCAGTTAAAGCATTGGAGTTTTTAGAAGTCAGAAAAGATGCCGAGAAAAGAAGTAGAATGATTCTAGAAAACATTAACGAATTAGCGAATCACTTTGATTTGTTTCTAATATGATTATGAAAAATTGCAGTATTTTTTAAAATAGCGAATTTCAGATTAAACGAGATTAAAAAAAATTAATTAATCTACTCTCGTAAGAATAAATACTATGGTAGTATTAGCTATATATAGGAAAAACTTAAATCGATTGATTCTATGTAGATTGAGTTGGGCTCATAATCTAGGCAAGACTCAATCTACTATTATTATTTAATAATCTTTTTATTTTTTTCTTAAAAAAAGATATACACATTCATAGAATACTGATTTAAAGAATATTTCATTGGAAATCTGTGCAAAAATTATAGAACGAATATTGGATGTATAACTTTTCTACCACAAAATAACGGACGAGGTTGAGGAAAAAACGATCCCATTCTAAACGAAAAGAAATTTATTGATAGAGAATATTTGATCGCATTTGATTTAAAATAAAATGGGAAATCCAAAACCAAAGATGGTAGGTCATTAATAAAACCAATTAGCCTAGCAAGTAAAATAAGGCCTTTCGTTTTTTTTTTCAAGTTAAACGGTGGAGAGAGGTGATTAGTTGCTTCATAACATCAATTTAACAAAGGGTCATTGGATGGCTGTGTATATATCTTTTGGCACGCCACAATAGAGAGCTTTTAGACCGTTTTTATGTGCAAAGTTTCGAGCAATAGATTGTTACAAGGTGGAGTCGGCTTAAAAAACGAGTTTTTTTTATGTTTCTAATGGATAAGATTTATCGTTCAGTCTTAAAGCAATAGAAATATATTTTTCTCTATTGTTTTTTCTCTTCTTTTGAATAGACACTAAATTTTTTTTATAAAGAAAATTAGAAATATATTTTTGTAATATATTAAAAAAGAGTCGTTTAGGGTGCTTTTTTAGATTTTTTTTTTAGAAATAAACAAGTGGTTATTGTATTTTATGAATTTATAAGTGTATAAAGAAATTTCTTTTTTTAAATAATTGTTATTATCCGTATGATAATAGTCAGTTGTATGCCAAGAGCGTAAATTGAGGAATATCCGACAAACAGGAGCGTGACATGAGCTGAGAGCTCATAATGCGTTCACCTGAATACGAGTGCAAATCCAACACACGAGTTTTCGTGTTAATATATTACAGAACCCTTGTGAGATCTGTTACTTGACATTTTTAATTTTTTTTAACCTAACTTTTATTCTAATATTTTTATATTGAATTTCTAATATTTTTTATAAGATTGTGATTTTTTTTTATTTTCGCAAAATAATTTGGGGTTTTCCTTAAATTTTTGGGTAAATATGCTTTGTATGGGGATTGCTGAGAATTGTAAAAATTTACAAAAGAAATAGAGTAGTTGCATCAAACCAGTTTTAGTACTAATAATCCTTTAGATAGAAAATAGTGAAAATGATAGAGTAATCAGAATTATGTTTTTCTTAAAAAAATGAAAAGAAAGAAATGGGGGATATGGAGTAATTAATATATTTCTATTCTCAGCTTCGAATCAAAAATGAGCCAGAGAAAACTGGAACAGCTAAAGAAATTACTGAAAGTTAATTTTAAAATGTGCAATGTGATAAACTTATCTTATTAAAAATGTGCAATCTAAGTGGTTTTAGTCATTAAAAAACTCAATCACCAAAAAAGCATCATATACCAACGTATATTTATTTTACTTCTCTATGAAAAATAAAAAAATGCTAATCGACTAGTTGTAAATGAGTCAAATCCCTAGCCTGCCACTCAAATGAATGATAATATAGAAAATGAACTAGCGAGACCTGCATTTATGAAAATGAAAAATATTATTGATCTATCTTTTTTATTTATATAGGTATAATATTGATGCAAGAAGATGTACCAAAAATGTGGAGCCACGGGGTGGACCCTAGATAACGAGAAGAAGGAAAAGAAATTTCAGGGATTGTGTCGGAGCTGAAACACTTCGGCTCCATGACGTGTAAAAGTGAAACTTAGCGACGTCCTTGGGAGAAGGAAGATAGATGCATGATGTATGCAGGAAACCAAGTTGACCAAGGGGGCAAATCTAAAATCAAAGGGTTTAACTCATTTATAATGGAACTACTAAAAGTAGAAACGCCATTGGAATCATACTTCTGAGGACCTAGCAAAAAGACTTGTAAGCGTTGAAAGAGGGAGTGACAGTCTTATGGGTAAAAATAGCATTAAAAACCAACCTTATTTCAATAAAATATCAGCATATGGACTTTAAACAGGCACTACCGATTGCGAGAAGAAGTCATTTTACTAATATCTTTATAAACTAACAAAAAACATACCACCAGACGAATAGCTACACCTGGGCGGAGACCTAAATGGTCTTATTGGTTTATGTAACACAAATGTCGAGAGATGTCATGGTGGATTTGGAATTTTGGATACGGCTCGACCGGGTTATTTATAGGTACTAATATGGACATTGTTAGGGTTGGAGGGCAAGGAGGAAATGCCTCTACAAAACTCATTGCCCACCCTAGAAAAATCGAAACTCCATTATTACGAGGCATCACTTATGTATTTCTCATTAAATTATTTCGTTACTTCCAAAATTTGTCAATTCTACTAAAAAGTTAGTTGATCTCTAATCGGATTACCGAAATTGAAACCTTGTGGTGGCTAATCAGCTGGCCGGCTGCTCCCTCCTCCCCACTCTAGGAAAACTCCCTAACTACGCCAATGGATACTATCATGATGATTGTTCTGACGAGATTAAAGCAAATATCACCTCTATTTGCGTGAAACACACGGTTTTCAAATATTAAATATTTCTTCGTGATTAAATTAAATACTAACCGAATAAACGAATTTGACAACTCGTTTGTCTCTATGACTTATAAAGACTGTAATTCCCTATCTGTATTCTTCTTTTAAACAACATATAGAGTCAAAGGTGGTATTATGGATTAGGGTTGAAATATGGGCCACCTTAATATCTGACAAACAAGTCTGCGCATGCTTGCTGAAAACACTTTAACTATTAATAATAGTTTGTCTAAGAGTACCAAGGATGCGCTAGCAGTCACTTATGGAGAACCAGTTTGAGTTTTTGAATGTTTTAAAAGTTTGGAAAGTAAGGATTTACAGCTATATTAGAATTACTACTTATGCTTAATTAGTTGTTAATTTGATAAGTGCGTATTGTATAAATATCTCGCATTTTATTCCTCCGCAAATTAAATAATTATATGTGTTTTTTAATGGATGGTGATTCTTAACTTCCCAAGGTGCCCAAGGTGGTAATATGGACAATCGGTGGTTATATGGGCTACCCAACTGGACTAGTTCATATTACAACCTCTACAAAACTTGTGTGGTTTTCTGTTTTAGATGCTTCGCAAAGTACTGAATCCACGGAAGAAATATCAAATCAAATGATGGAATTAGATTGACATGATATCTGTGATTGTTAGACATAGCTTTTAGTGCTCTGTACTGTCTGTTTATTGGGTAGCCCATATTACCACCACAATTTTATTTTTTTCAAAATATGTAACTATTGTAAAAAATATTATTACTATAGTGTGAAAATAAATTAAAGTAAAAATTGTGTTATATTTATTTAAAACATCATATAATTTATTTATTTAAGTTTTCAGAAATTTCAACCATAATTAAGGTATTTATAGTGGAAAAATAAAGTGGTAGCCCATATATACATTTACCTCTAATCAATTAAAGAAGACTATAATCTAATGTGTCTTCTGATGGTAAAATATTTTTTTTTTAATTTATTTATAACTAGATTATAGTTTTACACATCAATACCTGTGAATCAATTGTAATAAATTGACGAGCCCTCAAAACTATAGTACTGTTATAAATAAATTTAAATAAAAATATTTTTTTAGCAGAAGACACACTTTTTTATTGTCTCCTTTAATTTATAAAAATTCTGCTACTCTTGGAAAAAATAAACTTTCAATTGAATTCAACATATAATCTTCAGTCTGTAAAAATTTGCATCTACAAATACCTTCAGCTCCAATCCAATCCTTAAAAAGTCTTCTTTTTTTCACGAAGCAAGGGTCCACATGAGCCTACAGGATTATAGCTGGAAAATTTATTTTTGCAGTGAGTGAGGCTTGAAATCGTGCATCCACGTGCGACCAATCCCACTCGCAGTTTTATACTTATTTTCATCTAAAGTAAAATAACTTGAAAATATTTGCGATACTAAATTTTAGTATCATTATTACTCGTGGAACACTAGCGCTCAGTCCTGGCAACAAGGGATGAAAGACGCTGCTTTTATGGATATATAAGTGTCGAAGATAATTTTTTCTAATTAAGGATAAGTAGGGATATAATATTTTACTAGAAAGCTGAAATTGTGTTTTTTTAATATACCATATACACGTTTAAGGAGAAAATAATTACACGATTTATTTATTTTTCCCATTGACTATTTTTAACATCAATGGGAAAAGCCTAGTAGACACATTAATGAAAAGTTCAAAGCAACCCTCCATTACCAAACTAAAATTGAAACCAAAGGAAATATATATCCATGTTAGTATCAATTTTTTCATTATCAGTTGTAAATGGAGTATATACACAAGGCCACTCAGAGAGAGGAGACAAAGAGTGCATATATAGAATCAACACATCTCTTGGTTTTTTATTTATTTTGAGAATTAAAATATCCAACTAATTTAAAATATAAAATTTAATTTATTTTTTTAGGTACTAATTATCATCCAGAGAGTTGTTTGGGATTTTATGATTGCTCAGGCTGCTTTGTCATTTAATTGGGATTGGTGCATGCACAATTGAGTTTTATAACCCAATGAAAAAAAATAAATATTAAAAGCTGACAAAAAGTGACAAAGATTCTTTCAATTATTCAATGAATTAGTTTTATTAGTAAATCTATTTATCCGAGGCGATAATTGATATTTTATTAGTTTTTTTTAAATCTCATAATATACTTAAATGAAAAAGATCAAAATATCAGATTTAAGTTATACTAATTAAGAAATAGAGAGTGTCCAAATCAAACAAAATTATGATTATTTTACAAGTCTCATTATTAAGTAATTTATTTATTATAATATTAAATTAAACTTGGGTTTCTTGTGCTGAGATGTTAAAAAGAGAGGATTTATCATCGTAACCGAAGCCAGAGAAAATATATTCCTATGCCTATTACTTAATAAGAAAATCAAACAGAGTGAAAGTAAAGTTTTCTTAGTCTGAATAATGATGTAGATATTACAAGGACTAATATATTATTATAATCTTCTCTAACTAGTTATTTATAATTCGAATCACTGTGATATGTTAATACGTTGTAAGACAAAATAAAATAATTTCCCTGGCAGAATATACGTAGGTTTGTTTTCATTCTTGTTCAAAAATGTCTAAAACGTAAAGAAAATTCAATTTCAAGCTTGATTTTCTTTCTAGTTGTGCATCTAGATTCCGATACCCATGATAAAATCAAATAAGGAGGCCAAGTGCGAGTCGAACAATACCTTATATCACCAAAATACCTAAGATATCAAATTTGTTCTTTTTTAGAAAATCATAAGAGTGTCATCTATGGTATTAGGTCCAATTGAATGGATTATTTTTAAAATATAATGTCAGAAGGAAATCGAACCCGAGTCTAGTGATTCTAAATTTAACAAATAGTCATGCCATCTGGTTTAAATAAAGGTGGTTGAGTATTTCGAATTTTGAATTTCTTCAAAATTTGATGGGAATGACTTTTCCAAATTGGATATAAGAGATTTCAAGTTGCCGGTAGAAATAGATTTAAATTTTCTCTAGAAAATCATAAGAGAGTGTCATCTATTAGATCGGATGGATTATTTTTAGTTATATATCAGAAGGGTTGTTTTTCACCCCCTCGGGAATCAAACACGAGAGCCAATCCACAAACATTTTACAAATGAAGATTTAAATCTTTGAATAAAATATTCAACAACTTTCTATATATGTCAGAGGGGTTCGCACCTCACATGTTAGTCAAATGGCTCGGATTGCTGTTACTGGCACTCGGGTTCGATTCCCGATTTTCATTTAGAGACCTGAATAAAAGGTGAGAGCAATAATTTAAATTTAATGTAGACCATACCTTGTTGTGAATTGTTAGCATTAAACCAGAAATGGCAATGGACATAACACTTAACTATACTTATATAATATATTTCAATTAAATAATTTTTTTCTCTATTTGAAAATTATTAAATCAATAATAATAAATTTAACTTGGAAGGTTAATAATAACATAGTTTAAGTTTGAAAAAAAAAATGTCAAAAGGGAAGGTTTTCATATTCAGCGCCTGAAGACGCAACCTGCTAATTCGAACCCATAACCTAGTCTACCAGGCGACGCTTCATTTTTTTTTACCCAGTCTGGAGGATAGAGTGGTTTTTAAACTACTTCTCTCTTTATATTTCAACAATTTTCGAAAACTTTTTGAAGTTATACTTCTTTTGGCGCGTTTGGATGAGAGTGAATTTGTGACCTGCGCGCGCAGATGTCCCAAAAATTAACATGATGAAGTTGGCTACAGAATAGAATAAATAATATATTCCTTTAAATGACTGCAAGGAATCTAACAAAACGTGTTGTTATTTTCAAATTCAATAAGCCAGTTGATGTGGATGTGAAATATATTATTTATATTAATAATCAATTCTTAATAATTATATATTTATATAATTATATATTATATTTTTAAATAATATATATATTTATTATATAAATTTGTCAGTTACAAAAACTGTGTAAAAACTTTGAGAGTGTTTTCAAATATTAGAGGTTAATTCTGTAAGTATTATATCTAGAATTATTACTGGAGAGTTAATTATTTTTTAATAAAGATTTAATCATTTTGTTTGTCAAATCTAATTCTAAACAAGACCATTTATATCATATTTTAGCTACCACAAACCTCTTGTCACTCACCTGTCTATTCAATTATTACCAGAAGAACCTATGGAATAGCTTAGAATATTAAAGGAGACAATAAAAGAGTGTGTCTTCTGCTGGAATTATAAATTTTATTTATTTATAACGAGACTATAGTTTCGAGGGCTTTGCCCTCTTCATCAGTCTATTACAATGTATTCACAGGAATTAATTTATGAATGAACTATAAATAAATACAATTTATAATTCCAGCAGAAGACACACTCTTTTATTGTCTCCTTTAATATATAAAAAAATTCTGCTACTCTCGGCAAAAACTTTCAATTTAGCTTAGAATATTTTAAATATTTAAAAAATATATTTGACTCGTTCACATGATAATTAATGATTGTTTATTTTGACTGTATAGTTATTTTTACTAAAATAAAACCTTTTTGATTAATTTTAATATTTTTCTTCGATCTTTACTGCAGTTTTGTTTTTTGAAATTTTTTTTCAGACGCCAAAGAAGTATAACTTCTAACGCGTGTACATAAGTACACACACACACACACTTTTTTTTATTAATAAAGTACTTCCTGAGAGTTTTTGCGAGATTATATGTATCTATATTTTCCTAATTAGAAAGTGACAAAAATACTTCTTTTTTTAATTTCCGTATTTATTCCACATGTTCTTTGTTGTCGATGAATTTTTATAGTTGATTTTCTCAAAAGTTTTTCTTACCACAAAATATTTAGATATTTGGAATGTCTTTAATAACATTTCCTTTTACATTTATGAAAAATCAAATATTTGAAAATTGTATTGGATGCCATCCAAATATTTTTATATGGTTGCTTACATGCTCCCTACTTTAACATGATGGAAATATTTGGATATATATTTCTCCCTTAACCCTAAAATATAAGTTAATTTATAAAGGAACGATGATTCTTTAAATAAAAGCCGTGTCTTTTCAATATAGACTATAGAGGAACCCTCATTTTAATATTTTTGGTATTAAACAAAGTTATTCTATTATTATTTTATGTAAATAGGAATGAGAGCGAGAGACACACAGATGAAAAAAAAACTAAAAGCAAATGGAAATTTTAAAAGTGAAAGAGAAAAAGATAATTTAACAAGTTAAAAGATAAATGAAATAAAGGTGAATCTTACTCTCCTATCTTTTGCCAATAAATTTTATGTAAATAAAGTGCCGCCTCAATTGTGAATTGCTCCCCGAAGGTTAAAAAAATCTTATGAGTCAGTTGATTTTATTACTTTCAATATCCCCTTTTCCATTTGAAATTCCATTTAATTGATAACAAAAAGGTCATATTGTTAATTTATTGATTGTGTTGGTCTCAGTTTCTGCCGTTTATTTGTTATCTGAAAAAACAATTCTTTTTGAAGTTAAGTGGCCTCTTTTTATTCCACTGTTTGATAGTTTCTCCATTTTGAAGAAGTCCAATAGATGTTTGAATAAAAATTTATATTAAAAACATTTAATATTAATCAATAGTTTAATTTCAAAATTTGAATAAGTAGTTTTGTCTTGATGAAAGATAATGAAAAATGAATAATATATAGATATCCAAAAACAGAACAGAACGAATGACGTGTCAGAGTTCGTCTTAGACAATTTTCTCCCATTTGAAATTCTACAGACAAAATTTAGTTTTCAAAGACACTTTGGGGGAAAAACGTCCTTTAGAATCTTTTTGTTGTCAAGTGTCAGAAAAAGTCCAAGAAGTCGTTTTTGACACTCGAGTGGATTCGATAGTAACTTTTGTATTTTTCAATATTTTTCAAAATAAAAAATTCGAATTCAATATTATTAATTAGAGGTCACACTCTGTCACATTTTCATTGAGCCCCCCCCCCCCCCCCCCCATGTAAATATTGTGACATCACACTATCACTTTTATACCCTATAATTTAATAATTGTAGATATTTTTAACTCAACTAAACAAGGGATTTAATATATTTTATGTTCAACTTTTTTATTCATATCATTTAACTCAATATCCACTATTACCTACTTTATTATTGTATTATAAATAAATTTTTATTATTAATAAAAAATATATTATTTTTTTTCCAGTCCATGGACAATCCCATCAATCTTTTAAATTTTCAATTACTGGCATGCCGCATTCTTTGTAATTATAATCTATATCATTTGGAATGTGACTAGAGTCAATTTCTTTTAAATCCACATCTTCTTCATTTAATAAATAGAAAAGTTCTTTGGCGCGTTTAACTGCGATTCTTTAGGAACGAAGTTTTTTAATTTGACTTTTGTGACATCACTATTTTTAAGATCCCCGGGGCCCCCCTGTGACATTTTGTCACAAATATGAGATGGCCCCTCCTCCCTTACTGTGTAACGTAATTTATTTACTGCGCCTTTAAGCGATCTATTAATTTTTAATTTTTTAAATTTTAATAGGCTGGAGTTGGTGTTGTTTTCACAATCTCATTAAAATTTAAAAAATGTTTCACTATAAACCTACACTGCGTTGCTCTAAGTTTGATCTATTAATTATAAAATTTTTAAATTTTAAATTTCATGCCAACATGACTGCTGAAGAGGAGATGGCGGTTTTATTTGATCTACAAGATGTTGAAACTGATTTCAATTGAAAATCGTTTTAATGTCAATACAAGTAGCATACAAGAAATGTAATTAATTTTTAAGTTATTTTGTTAAGTTTTCTACTTAAACTACAAGCCATGAATGAGTTTGAGTAATTATAACTGCGCTCTCGGGACTTAGGTGAAATTGAAACTATTTTGAAACAATTCTTCTTCGATTATAATATACCAAGCCGATTCACCTGAAATTTGATACGAACTAATGATTTCGTAAACAAACTAAAACTTCGGTGTAAAATTAGCCTTATTAGAATGAAAATCTAAATTTATTGAACATTAAATGTAGGTAGTGTACAGGGGGTCAGAACCCGCCCCCCTTCCAAGGGCAGGGCTCATTGCAACGATAAATCGTTTCTTATGGCTAACTAACCATAATTAAATATATTTCATTGTTTAATCAAGAATTATGTTCTTTTTTTGATTTCTTGAAGTACCTAATTGTTTTAATAAAAAAAAAAAACACCCACTAAATATTTTGCTTTGTGGATTAACCCCCCCCCCCCCCATGAAAATTTTCTGGCTATGCCACTGGTAGAATATTAATAAGAAAAATATAATTGTCTCGTTTTTATGTCTTACCTATCTATATATTGCTTACTTTTTTAAAAAAACAAAAAGAATAATCATTAAGGCAGTGTATACAATCCTAAGACTGGTTTAACTCAACCACTCGCTTCCGATTGGAGACTCAACTCTTTCCAATATAAACTCTTTCACTTCTATTAAAGTCTCATATCCCATATCTATTATTAGTAAAAGACTATTGTATATTGAAATGGATTTTTATGAGGCAGTCCAAGATTCAAAAAAAGAGAGATAATTATAACTATCTTTTTTATTGAAAGCCGACGTTTCGGCCAAATCCTGCTGAGAATGAAATACGAGGATAATATTGTTACTGCCACTGAGTGAGAAGACAGAGGAGAATGTCACATTGGATTTCCTTCAGTGGCCTTTCGAAACCCTGAAAGAAGAGATGAAAAACCTCAGAAAAGTCGGATTTGAATAAAAAATGTAGTTATAATTATCTCTCTTTTTTTTAACCTTGGGCTGCCTCATCAAAAACAATTTCAATTCACTTATCAACCCGTCTCCAACAACTACTTCAATCGTATTATTGTATATAATTTTTTTTTTCGATAAAAATCCATTCAATTGATATTATTTAAAAAGATCGTATTGTTAATTTGATTGTGGTGAGCTTAGTGTTTACCTTTATGTGTTATCTAAAAAAATGAATCATTTTTGAAGTCGAGTGTCCTGGTTGCCGATAACTTGAAACTTCTCTTTTATTCGAATGTTTGACTGGGTTTCATCGGGACGTCAATTTCCCCGACGCACAGTGCTTGACGTCCTCCTTCCCTGAAATACTCATCCGGAGCCCGGAGCCACCTCATCTGATCCCCTGGGAATGAAGGACTTTTGAGATAGATGCTCTCTTTGATGCGAGGGCGCAATCGTCTTTTTCGCTTGTTCTTTTACGGGTGGTCAGAGGGAAAAAAAAGTGGAACGAACCAATGGACGGATGTCTCCCGATTTTCGTCTTTACGTCGGTTTTTTCATGTAGAGGTGAAGGTAAGATTGAATTTAAGCAAATAACCTGATGCAAAGTGAGGCAAGCCTCGGGAAAGTCACCCAGCCCTTGGGGCTCCCAGGACACTCACTATATTATTCGAGGAACTAATCTAGCAACTTACAAAACAAAGTGTTTTCCTCTTCAATTTGCTAGAAGGCGTTTTAAAATAAACTTTCGATTTAGAGACAAGAGAAAAATAGACGAAAAACCATTTCAAATAAGTAAATTATCTTGTTGAATTCCATCTTTTTTTTATAAGAAATATCGATATCAATTTAAACAACTCACAAGCGATGATATGATAGTACATTAAACATTTAACTTCTAAGATTTTTCATCAAATTAATTAAATATGGATGCTGTAATAAAATAAAAATTAAAACAAGAATCGACCTGACAGAATTTGTTGTTAACAATTATAATATATTAAAGGAGACAATAAAAGAGTGTATCTTCGCTGGAAAAATAAATTTCCTAATTTATTTATAAAGAGAGTACAGTTTGGAGGTTTAGACTGATTAGAAGGCTTTGTCCCCTCCGTTGCAATGGACTGATGAAGGGGGCAAATTCTCGAAGCTATAGTCTCGTTTTAAATAAATTAAAGAAATTATTTTTCCACTAGAAGATACACTCTTTTATTCTCTCCTTCAATTTATAAAAATTCTGCTATACTCGTCAAAAAGAAACTTTCAATTTAATTATAATAAAGACTAAAAAATTTAATGAAATATAGATACTTTTATCTTTTAATTATAGTCAGAAGTTAGATTATTTGAAAATTAGAACAACTGGCTAGATCAGGGCTGTCCAACCCGCGGCCCGCATGCTGCCTAAGCACTGTGATATATGCAGTCGACATGAAATTATAAAGATATTTTAATATACTCACTGGAAAACATTTTTGATAAAATTTGATCTGATAATTTATTTTTTCTAAAATAAGAAGAAATTGGAAAATCCCCCCAAAAGTTTTCGAAGAATAAAAGGTCAGATCTTAAATTTTTGTTGTGAAAAAATATATAATATGGTAACATGCCGTTGAAATAAATAAATAAACAAATAAATAAATAAATAAAGATTTTCGAAAAAATAATAATAATTTTGACATATTTTTACTTCATTTTTATTATATATAAATATTTGAACTGCAAACTTTCTGATTGAATAGGTATGTACGAAACTGCAATCAGACATTCAACCGAAAGATAGATTTAATAATATGTCTCTTTACTAGAATTTTATATTATTTTTAACCGACTTTAAACAAAAGGAGGAGGTTATCAATTCAACGGAATGTCTGGGTTTTTTTTACGTTTGTTCATTTATTTCTCTTTACCATGTGGACCAATTTGGATGATTTTTGCATTGGATTCAGGCTCGAACCCGATTGGTCCCGTTTTGTTTTTTTCATTGGTGTTGGACCTTTTTTATATATCTACTCAAAAATATTCCTAGTTTCACAATATGTATTCATTTTTCGATAATATGGATTTATAAATATCAACGTGAAGAACCTATTTTGAAGATTAAAATTCACTAAAACCAAAATTATAAGCTCAACTATCAGGTAAAAAAATAATAAGTTTAGAATATTTAAAAATTTGAAGTGATAAATGATTTAAAATTAAAATTCTGATGGAAAAGAACTCAAACATTATTATTATCTCATGACATTTTTTCTCTTTCTCATTATTCTACATTATTAACTATATTTTTTGATTAACAAATATCAATGAAATTAGTATATTTTATATGCGGCCCGTGTATGCGAAAAGGTTGGACACCCGTGGGCTAGATGAAAATGTACAGCTGACAAAGACTAAGCTGTTCATGATCTATGATGGCGTGAAGTACAAATACATGTAGATATATCTATTCTTAATTAAATGAAATTACATGTATAACAACAGCTTTGTGAAATGGATATGTACCTTGAAATCACTAGAACATGATGCGTACCGGAAAGACGATATCGAGAAATTATCTTGGGAGAATAATAGAACAGAGAAACCGAGTGAGAAACCATCAATAATCGATCAACATTGTCAAGAAATATTCTGGTGTTGGAGTGTAGAAGAAAATATTCGTGAATTGAGGTTATGAAAGTTTGAAGATGGGAAAACTCCAGTCTATCAGAGATATATGAATAAAAAAGATGAAGAATCAGGTTCAATCGATTTCTTTGAAAAAAGCTCATCAAAATCCGCTTCTAGATGTGTCAAAGTGTCACTACGTCATATAAATGGCTAATGAGAAGAATATTCTCTCCTTTAAAATCAGGAATTTATTCAAATGATTTGATCAAACCTGACTTTCTACTTGGTCATTGAGGTGGTGTGGAGGCCTGAAATCTGACGTTTTGTAAGGTTCCTTTCAAAAGAAAAATGGTCCCCTATTGTTAAGCTTACCATACGTCCCGGTTTGACCAGGAGTGTCCCAGTTGGAAGGTATGGTTCTCAGTTTGTCTTTTTGTCACCGTTTGGAAAAAAATTATTAAGTGGTGCTTCCGCAAAGTTAATTGTGAACTAAATTTTAAACTGGATTTTTCGAAGCGATTAAAAATACAAAGAAATAGAAAATGCTTTCTTGTTAGAGCCGCAAAAAGTAATTTCTTTTATATATTTTTGTCTGAATAATAATCAAGTCCAATTGAATATTCTCCCTCTCTATAACGAGTATTGTTTTGGTCCGAGTGCTAAAGGCCAGTCCTAGAATAATAGAAATTAACAAATTAATCTCTAATAGTCTGAAACAGGTTTTAACTTGTATTTGGTACAGGTTTGAACTCATATTTAGCATCCTTGCAATACCCCTTACCTCTAAAAAAGAAATATTATTTTATCAGCGCTCTTTGTAGTTATTTTCATCGATCAAATTCTAATGAAAGAATTGCTCAATCGAACATTAAATAATAAAAAAGTGAACACTTTTTCAAGAATCTGTAGACTAGAGCTGGCCTAGTAATTATTAATAAACTTAAATATATAATATATTGTTCATTTTTGGCTATACTATAAAATCTTAAAATCTTAATAGAATAATTCAAAAAATAATGTTTTCTGCCTTTTAAATGAGATTTTCCAAAATCTAATCAGTAAGATGTATTGATACAAACGAACTTTTTGACTTTCACTTCTTAAGGTTATGTAGGTATCGGAAGTCATTGTAAAATCATATCTATAAAAGTTCCTCATTTTTTTATTTCGAATAAACTCTCGAAATTGTCTCGGTTTGAGGAAGAAATATTATGGTAAGTCTATCTATATATCTACCTACTATACTTAACTTTTTATTAAATAAGATACAAACTTGAAATATACATCTTATGAGTACCTATTCATTTTCCGTAAAATAAAAAATCGCATAAATTTTAAATGAATGATTATTATTTGTGGGAGGTCAAATTTTTGTGAGGAGGAAAATAAAAATTATATTTTAAAGTGAAAATCTTGATAGAATAATTTTTCTAAATTCTTCTAAAAAAAAAACTACTAGTAGATATATTCATAAAACTAAATAATAAAGATTAATTAAATAAATATAATGTAAGTAATGAAGCTGTTGAAGATTTTATTTTTGTGATTAATTTGATTAAAGTTTAAATGTTTATTTAAATCACACATGATTAATTATAATTATTTATTGAAACAAATAAATACAATATACAAATACAAATAAATAAATAAAAAATATATTTATATTGTATTTATTTGTTTCAATAAATAATTATAATTAATCATGTGTGATTTAAATAAAAATTCAAACTTTAAATAATTATAACTTAAAAAAATCAATTATTCAATATCTATTAAAGAGAAAGAAAAAATATTTTCCCTGAAAGAAAGATCTTTTTTAGGGTATTATTTAATTTTTTTCATCCTCTGTGTGTCATGAAGGATATTCATATTGTTTTATCAGAAGGTGGTCCTCTGGTGCTCTTTTTTGATATAGGAAATGAAATGAATGTTATAAAATATAACTAAGGAATCTGAATTGAATTTTCATTTCCCCATTTGACAATATATCATTTTAGATTTATAAGACAAGATATTTGATATTATATTTCGTTTATAGAAGGATCTGTTAAAGTATTTCCTTGATACATTCCTCGAAAAACGGCTACAATTTTGGAAATTGACAGGTGTCTTTTAAAGAATAAAATATCTACATTGCATGACACTTTAACTTTTGTTGAATGCCGATATTGATATTTATGAATATTTTGATTTATTTATTTCATTATTTAAAGAAAAAACATTTAAAGGGCTGCATTTCGAAGACTTGGATCATACAAAGAAAATCTACCGCACGGCCCTGTGAACCACTTTTCTACGACTTTTCGTTCTTAAGTTATCGTGGGTATTGAAATTCAGACACACAGACAGAAAAAGTCATGGTTGAAAATTATTTTTCTCCAAGTTCCAAACTTTTTTCTACACAATTAGCAAAAAAAAAAATTAAGATTTTTGCCTTGCACGCTTGTCTTCCAGGCTTATCGAGTAATGGGCCTATTGCCCTTCAATTGTGGTTAGCTTTTTGAATCTTGTTATTGCTTATCATTACTTATTGTTTTTTAAAAGATCACACCTGATCTAAATACTGTAATTTTTACTGCTCATATGAGGCAAACTGTCTCAGAGCATTATACAAATTTAAATAAATAAATACTATATATATATTTAATGAAATTGATGTGAGAAGGAATTACACCAAAAAGGTCCATCCCCTAAAGCAGAGGTCGCCAAAGTGGTCTCATATAGACCCCCAGGGGTCTATTTAACAAAAGCGCGGGTCGATCCGATCGAAAGGGTCTATGGGGGTCGAAGAAAAAACAGTTCTTAATACGCAAATCACACATACCTAATTGAGTATGTAAAATTTGTGAATTTTTTTATAATTGACTTAATATCATTAATATCAAGGACGCTTCTTAAAATTTAACAATAAGCAAAATTTTGGACAAATATAAATATAATGCAAAAATATGCAAAACTTTACGATATAGCTCAGCCATTTGTGCTAGCATTTCCAAGTTCCTATATGGTTGAAGCCGGTTTCAGTCACGTAAATTCAATCTTAACAAAGTACAGAAATAAATTAAATGCGAAGTTTCGAGGGATTTAAGATTAAAATTGACCAATTTTGAGCCCAATATAGCGAACCTTGCAAAAAACACCAGGCACACCCATCTCATTGATTAAGAAGCAATACATCTGTAGTTACTTTACTTATTATTTCTACTTATTTATAATTACTTATTATTTAATAAATATTATTTAATAAATATGTATAACTTATTTCTGGGAAAATCATTAAATTTTATCATTAATATATTTTTCATAAAACTATTGTTTTACACACAATGTACTATTAATTTAATAAATGTTTAAATACAAAATAAATGTACATTACAGTATATAATAGAGTTTTATTTTATAACAAAATTACTTTTATGGGGCCCTAAAGGCATGGGTTGAACCCCTCCATCGTAAAAATAAAAAGAAGAGGGGATTTTCTGGGTTGGGTAGGAATCGATGATATCTGTGGATGCGGGTCTTAAACAGTTGAAGGTTATAAGTCGCGGGGAAGGCAGTAGCTAGAAGCGAGTTCCAGTGTCTGGGTATCATAGGGATAAAAGAGTTGGCGAAAGCGCTTGTTGGATTCTTATCCAAATAAATAATGGTGAATTGTTAGGAAGGCAAGATAATGAAAACAACAAAATTCCAAAACCAACGTTTCTGGGGATCTTTCCTGCTTCTTCAGAGTTTAAAAGATTCATCGTTTTATGAACAATGTTAAAGAAGACGAGAAGAAGCTTTCTACGTTGACTCTTTTTAACCATGAAGAAAGAGGTAATATCCTTCATTTCCGAAACGTCGGCTTTGAAAAGACGAGAATGACTTTCTAATAAATTGTTTTATTTGGAATTTTGTTGCTTCCATTATCTTTGGGGTGTTTTCCTATCAAATTAATATCGAATTCTACCAGGGTCGTTCTCCATAAAAAATTTAATATATTAGAATACAGTGGAATCCCGCATAAAAGCTTTCCTGTAAAACGCGATGAAAAAATTGCGACTAGTACTCATATAGCGAGAAAAACAGTCGTGTATAACGCCTAAGATAAATTTAACATTTTCACATAGTTTCTACTTTTTTAATCTGACGAAGCAGTGGTTTATAGAAAATTCCCTCGGCAGGCCGTAGGAAGAGATAGATTTCGAAGGGGCTATACCCCCCATTAGGCTGCTCCTATTAAAAACTTTACAGACATAAGTTGTAGAGGTTAATTAGTAGATTATTAGCCATTTGCACCCAAACTGGTATCATTGATATTAACGTTGCTATGAATTTTTAAAGATTTCAACCCCACACCATTTCCATCCATTTGGTGCTGAAGTCACCAAAAACTAATCAGTTTTTGTTTACATCAAGACTAAATTTTGTGCCAAATTTTATTGCAATCGGTTGAACGTTGCGGCCTGCACCCATTAAATTGCGATACATACCCCCCCCCCATGCCATATACAATATAAACCTTTGAATGGGGGCGGTTTTGAGGGTCTAAGCCCATAATCCGGAAAAAATATGATGAAATTCTCCGAAAGTCGCATTATGAAAGTGAGCGCAATACGTTCTTTGAAATCTACCTAAAATAGTAATAAATACACCTTTAAAGATATAAGAGAAAAATAATTTTATTCAACTTTTAATAAAAGGGGGTTGGGTTGATCGATTGGATAACGTAAATGCCTTCTAATCAAGCTAGCCCGGGTTCAAGCCCTAGTCGCTGGAATCCGACTTTAATCTGACCCCTACACTAATTTACACACACAGAAACACTCAATAATGGACTATAGTTTCTGAAAGCCATTAAAATGAAAATAAAAAACTGTTCTCTTGTGTGCCTGAATGCTCTATTTCAACAATCCTTAAAGGTTTTAATGAATTCCATCCAGATATCAAATTTACTTTTGAGGTAGAGAGGGATGATAGGATTTCGTTTTTGGATTTGGAAATAATAAAGAAAAGCGATGGCTCACTATCATTTGATATATATAAAAGGCTTCCAAATAGTGGAAAGGATATCCAACTACCTCTCCAACATACCTTCCTATATAAGATCAATAGTCTGACTATTTTTGAGGAGAATTTTTGTTTTGTGTGATGATGAGTTTAGGCAAAAAAATATTGAGAACTACACATGGACATGGCTGTATCGAATAACTACCCTATGCACATTATTAATAGGACAATCAGAGAATTCTCAAATAAACAAAATAATTTAAATGACAATGTTAACATTTTAACAAATAATAATAATTCAAATAACCAGGTCGGAACATACTACTGCTTATATTCACGGCATATCCGAAAAAATAAGAAAACTTTTTAAAGTTTACAACGTGAACATTGCCCACAAAAATATAGACAATATTCAATTTTTATTTAATAATAAAGATCCAACCCCTAGAGAATTATGTAATAATATTGTCTATCAAATTAACTGTCTAGATTGTCCATCAAATTCTAGCACCTATATAGGGCAAAGTTCACGTTCACTAAAAATAGAGGTATATGAGCATAAATTAAGTGTTCGAAATAAAAAGACCAACACTGCACTCTCCACCCACGCAGCCGAACATAGTCATTCTTTTGATTACGATAATGCGAAAATATTGGTCAAGATTGATAACTTCTATAAAAGATCCATAGCCGAAATGCTATATATAAAAAAATAGCAGGTGATAAGGCTATCAATTTTTAAAGAGATTGTATGTTTCTTTCTAATATTTATACATCTATCCTGTGTGATATGAGCCAACAGTTGTTTTTCTTGAACTTAATGTATAGAAACTTTTTTGAAAAAATTTTTTTATAAGAATTTGTATAATTTGATTGAATGAAAAAATGCATGTGATTTAAAAGTAATTAGATTCTAATTTGGATTTTCTGTTTGTAAATAAATAATGATGGGATATATGATGACCTCACATAAGGGTCAAATATCTAATTATAATGTAATATATAGAGATTTATATAAACTCATTACTTTCACTCTGAAACTTTTGGGTCCAGGCACGTTAAAAATTCGCATGAAGCTAAAAGAAATTTTTATTTTTGACAAGGCTTGGTTCGATCACATATGTGTACCGCATTTTGTGTATAACTGTAAGTCTAAATAACCAACTTGGTCAACTTATAATTTTTTATAAAAAAATATATCAATTAACATCCATTTGTAAAAAAATTTTTAGCCTAATTGACTGAAGATGGCCAAATAAAATTTAGGCCGAAACGTCTCATTAAAGGTGTTTTATTGAACCCAGTGATTCCATCTTTGGCTGATACCTCCTCCTTCATCTAGTATGAGTTTCATCACAGCCACGAACTCTTACAATATAAAAAACTTTTAATAAAAATAAAAATAAATGTATGCACCTCAGTATTTAATATTTATTCACTATCGGAAGTATCAACAAATAAATTTCAACCATGCCGTTTTGTTAAATTGGTATGATAATGTATGTCCCGTATAACACGATTTCCTATTACGTGGAACGTATCCCCCGCGCTCTACGGGAGTCCACTGTATCATAAATTGATACAATGTGATCTCATATGATACAAAATGAGTAAATATGGAATACTTCTTTTTAAATTAAAGGAGGATTGGGACTAGCAATCTTATTTAGTCAATAGATCGTGTCAGATTGACTTTTTTCAGGATTGTAAATAAGTATGCCTATGAATGGATCTTATCGATGTGTCCTGGTCGGAAACGGTTCATTCCCTACGGTGATGGCATCAGTGACCCTTCGATCTTTGATGTTCTTCCGGCTTCTCAGAGTGATTGATCGTAACTTCCCATTAAACCCCTTTCCATCCTTTTTCAACGCAAAATTCCGGCGTCCCGACGTCTCGGTCGCCAATCGAGAGGACTTATTATTATTTATGATCGCCTTCCGATCGAGCAGTGAATTCCAGCCCTGGGAAAACTCTTCGCGGTTTCGCTATGTGTATATAAGCCCTTGAGAAATAATCTTTCTGCTTGAGACAAGATAATCGATTTGAATATATATAAATATATATATATATAGGTATATAGGTTTAATTCAAAAGTTTTTATTTTGCCGAAAGTATATAGTATATAACTTGAGGACAACAAAAATAGAGCTACCTATACTCCCTTTTTCTAAAACTTGACTCATTTCAGGTTCTAAGCATCGGATTGGAATAAAAAAGGTGTCATAAGTTAGGAAATTTATTACAGTTTAATAAGAAATAAATTGTTACATTTTGTATACACATTTGTTGATATATGGAAAAAAATACGAACATAAGCAAACTTTGTAATTTTAAGATTGAGAATAATTTCATTATTTTTCAAATTTATCTTACATTTTATTTTTATTTTTCTCAATAAATTCAATTTAATTTAATACAGAAATTTAGAATTAAACATTAGGTACACTTTATTTCCAATATCTTAAAATTACACAAAGTTTGCTTATGTTCTTATTTTTATTTTCCTAATATCAAAATATGTGTGTACAAAATGTAACAATTTATTTCTTCTTAAACTGTAATAAACTCCTAACTTACGACACCTCTTTATTCCAATTCGATTGCCTAGAATCTGAAATAACTCAAGTTTTAGAAGAAGATAGTAGGTGGCTCAATTTTTTTGTTTAATATTTATATTTACAGGTCACTGCAAAACATCTAAAAAGTACACTACTTTAAAAATTTAAAAATCTTGAGCGACCTCTATAAATTGATATATCTACTTGAAATTTTCAGAATATTTATAATTTTTAAGGTAGGCAATAATAACATGACAAGAAAAAAAATCAATTTTCTACCATTTTTAGAAATTTTTAAAAATCTTAATTGACTTAAAATTTTTTAATCTAGCTGATTTTTAAATTGAAGGTTTTATGTAGCGAGAGTAGCAGAATTTTTATATATTGAAAGAGACAATAAAATAATGTGTCTTCTGCTGGAATTATACATTTTATTTATAACGAGACTATAGTTTCGAGGGCTTTGCCCTCTTCATCAGTCTATTACAATTGATTCACAGGAATTAATGTATGAATGGAAATCGAAATTTCAACGTGGATGAGTTAAGAATTGTCATTTATATTATAGTCTCGTTATAAATAAAATTTATAATTCCAGCAAAACCACACTCTTTTATTGTCTCCTTCGAGCTGATTTTTGTGGGCATTTTAAAAACACGCGGTTCAGCTATTGTATTTATTAACATATTTTCATGCGAGATCAAAAATATTTTTTTCATTATAAATTTTAGGTTTTATTTAGTCACACAAATTAAACAAATATAGTAATTGCAGTTAATTAACAGTATTTTTCATAGATTTACGAGACAGTTTCGGTCACCATTGGTAGACCATCTTCAATAGTAGGTATTCATCATAAATTGTAAAATGTTCCATGTTTCTTCGAAGAAAAGATTTTGGAAACAAATTAAGCAAATATATTTTTATTCAGGTTATTATTGATATTTTTTAATTAAACTGATAAAAGCACTCTATGGACTTTCTCTTAATCCTATTTTATTACGAATCAATGTTTTAATTTAAGAATTTTATAAAATAATAGAAGATTGTTAGAGTTCGTGGCTGTGATGAAACTGTACCAGATGAAGGAGGAGGTATCAGCCAAAGATGGAATCACTGGGTTCAAACACCTTTAATAAAACATTTCGGCCTGAATTTTATTTGGCCATCTTCAGTTAATTAGGAGTTATACACAAAATGCGGTACATATGTGATTGAACCAAGCCTTGTCAAAAATAAAAATTTTTTAGCTTCATGCGAATTTATAACGTGCCTGGATCCAAAAGTTTCAGAATGATTACAAATTCGTCCAAGACAGACTGATGAATAAATGAGCAGATAAACAGAAAAAAGAAGCCAGTTAAATAAAATCACATAGAAAATTTGATTTTCATGGGCATTGTGAAAGCTTTAATGAAAATTTTTTTAATTATCTTAATAAAATTATATTATTATTGATTTCAGGTTTACCAAGTAACAAACATAAATAAATTCATAACACCTTGGATTTAGTAGTTGATTTAGTTTTTTATTTAAATCTTAACATCTGCTTCTATATCTGCATTTATCTTTTATTTTCAAATTAGAAATAGGCATTCTATTGCCATTCAATTTTTGAAAAAAAAAATATTCTAATTAAAATATAATATGGTTTTTGGTTAGAACTTAGGCGAGGAAATTGTCTCCTGAAGCGGGGGAAGAAGAAGCTTGACCGCCATCTTGCATAGTTCAAAACATTGCCAAACATTATCAAATGAGAAATTCATGTTTAACAAAGAGCTAATACTCTAATATAAGCACGTTTTTCATTAATATAAAAATACAGTATATGTTCCTATGACTATTTTGTGTATATTCTTCTTATTTTAATGTGAAATAATTTTAATAATTAATCATTTTAATTAATTTCAATTTTCTCTAGATATCTGTAAAAATCAAAAAACTATAATTTAAAATAGTTTTTATTAGTTTTTTTATTTAGGTGACCTTATAATTTTGAAAATCGAGGGTAAAATGATATATATTTTAGTATAGGACCATAAGGAAATCTCAATGTTTTGAAAGATCCAAGATGGCGGACTGTGAGTCAGCAATGGCGTAGGAAGGCGACACTTTTCTAGCCATATGCTTTCTCCCTATCTCCCTGGTTCGATTGTGTTGGGAAAGGAATGGAAGGTTTATTTTCTGAAAGGGGTGCTGATAGAATGATTTTCAGTCAACCTGAGAAGCTGCATGTCCGGACAAGTTTCACTCGATTGGAGATTGTTGTTAATTTCTGATATTCTAGAATTATCCTTTTAGGCATATCCACATTCGTTATAGAGAGATGAAATATAATTAATTACAATATATGGTATACGTTAAAAGAAGGAATGGAAAATTTATTTTCTAAAAAGGGTGCTTATAGAATAATTCTCAGCTGAATAGCCAGGTAGAATTAAAAAAAAAATGTGTGAATCAACAATTCTGCTTCTCTCGGCAAAACAAAAACTTTTAAACCAAAAACAATCGATCAATAAATAGTTTCAACAAAATTCATACATAGGTAGGAATATAAAGCGATTATAATATCGACTTTTGAGTCCTACATTAAAATACAATTTATAATACCTTATAAAATTGGTGTTTCATAATATTTTTTCATTTTATTATTATTATTATTATATTCAAGTAAAATTTGAGTTGAGAGTTTATATATTAGTGGGCAGAAACATGTGGGCTATTAATTGGAATAAAGTTTAGATCTCTAGAAACAAATGTTATATTGAACAAATTATTAACCCAAAATAGAAAAAATAAGATTGTCAGGTTTACCTCATGAATAAGGATTTTCAATAATAATATATATATATATATATATATATATATATATATATATATATATATATATATCTACTAGTATACCTATATATAAATTTACATAAAACTTTAATTTCTGAATAATTTATTTAATTTTTGATAATTCCTATATCATGTAATGTTATGAGAAAATCCAATTATAATACTACAGTATAATAAATAAATCCTCTATCGTGAATTTTTCTCATGTTTCAAATCCCTTAAGTGCCATTTTCAAACACGTAATTTTAATCCTATATTAAATAGGTGTTATATGTTATAGGTATGTGTTTTTATTCTTTAAATTTATTTATTGATTATTTAATTTAAGCCAATGTTTATTTCCATTTTTGTAGTTGTGAACAATAGTAAAATGGGACTCTATTATTGTCGCCACAATGTCCGTCTGTCTGTTTGTCAGAGCAATGTAGCTAGTGCACTATATGAGTCGCAAGTTTGAAATTTACAAGAGATTTATGTATATTTTAACCAGAATAAAAAATCGTATTAAGATTTTTTTCCCAGAGTTGTATTTTTCGACGGTCAAAAATAAGAAATAATTTTAGCCTGAGCGTTGGAATATCATTATAACGACCCATTAAGTAGAATTACACTTTTTAAAAATGTATTTCAAATGACAGTGTCACGATTACTAAACCATTTTTCTAACTGACAATTTTGAAGCCGATGAACTGGATATTGCAAAAAAATTATATAATATTATTCATATTCTGATCAATAATAGATATTTATATTTATAAGAACTAATTTTAATTTATTTAATCATTTTGTGAGATGTAAATGTTTTTGTAATCATTACAAAAAAGTTTTGTATCTATTTTTAACATAAAATAAAAACTATATCTAATTAAGAAAAGGAGGAAAAAAATGTTTTTCTAAGCCTTTGTTAAAAACGAAGAAAGTTTTTGAACACTACTGTGGAGAGAAGAAGGAAACATTTTATTTGTTTCATTCATTGACCCTTTGAAACCCTGAAGAAGGAGGGAAAAATCCTCCGAAACGTCGGTTTGAAAGGAAAGGAGGAAGGATTCCAATAAATTACACCTTATTTGATATGTGTTAATTTTTTCTATCCTCACTACCTCTGGGCTGCCTTCCATTACATTCAATAAAAACTATAAATTGGCGAAAATGAGCAATATTTGAAGACGGGCTTTAACGGAGAACTCAAACATATTTCCCATAAGAATACGTTTGTAATTAAAAATCTCCGTTAACGAAAGCCTCAAGCGTTTGCCTATACAAGATATTAAGGAGTTAATTTACATTAAATTACTAATTTCATTTATATAGACCGAATAGTTGTCATTCCTATCGCATTTTTTCTCCATTAGCTTGGTAGCTATAGCAGTAGCCCGTATAGTATGTTTTTGGTTCACTTTTGGTTAGGAGTAATTTTTGTTTCTTTCCAGAATACAATATATCAAAAAATAATCAAGAGTTCAAAGAAGTCATAAAGCTTTTGTTATTTCTTTTATTTGGAAATTCACACTGACGTTTCGGCTATTGATTATAGCCAGGGGGCGTCCGCAGAAAAATTTTCAGCGGGGACAAAACTTTGAGACAAATAATTTTTTGAGTTTTTTTCATAACTAGAATACACTTAATACAATAATACTTACTTAAATACAAAAACACATAAGGTATATTAAACATAGCTTAGTGAGACTGGGCTGGAAGTCAGGGCTGTTAAAGAATTTTTAATTCGATCCCGGGGGAGGGGGGGGCAGGTGCGCCCTCTTCCCCTGCGGACGCCCATGATTATAGCCATTTTCGGATCATTAGCCAAAACGTTAGTGGGAATTCAAAATAAAAGAAATAACAAAACCATTGTTAAAAATAAAAATACACCTTTAAAAAATTCCTTAAACGCTTAAACAACAAAAAACCAATTAAATATTTGTCATAAATATTTTTATAATAAACTACACTCACCGGCAAAAAAAACGCAACACCTAATTTTTTTTATTTTGTATATTTTAATTTTATAATATTTATCTTTGAACAAATAAAATTCATTAATATAATTTCTAAGACAATTTTAAATATAAAAATTTTAATTTAAGTTTAAAAATGTATCTTAAAGTTTATTTTTTCAAAAAAGTTCTAATATAAGTTTAAATTGTCACACTTAATTATCACAAATAATCACCAAGCGGATCATCTTTTAATGATTTTTCTCAACTGAAATCACAAAATTTAATTTTCAGGAAAAATTGTATTGATTTAATCTAATTTAAGAAAATTTGATATTTTGAAACAATGTTAGAGATTTGTAATTAAATTATTAATAATATTTATAGATTAAAAGTGTTTAAAGTTATTTAAAATGACTTTAAAAATCATATACCTAAATGTTTTAACTTTGTTAAAAAATTGATATTATAAAAGTAAAACATTAAAAATTAAAAATAAAAATTAGGTGTTGAGTTTTTTTGCCGGTGAGTGTATTTTAAACATTGAATAATAAAATATTTTTAATATTGAATAATAAAAAGTATACTATTAAATAGGAATTTTCCTGAGACTAGCAGTTTTTGAAAAATAAAAAATATATTTTATATTAGAAACGAAACCCTCCGTATATACCTATGTCTAACTTGCACTTAGTGTTTTTTTTATAATAGCGGCCTGTCTTTGTTTCTTTCCTATTCTAAAATTGTAATTTTCTACCAAGGAAGAAGGAGAGTTTTCCACTTTGGAAACATTTATTATGGTGAGGGTAGATCGAGATGACAGGGAGTCAGGGCATGGCAGATAACTTTGTGTTGGGAATCATATATTTCGTCAGTTGTCATTCTTCGTTTTTAATGAAATAAAATGTTGACCCGATTGTGATTGATGGCTATAACTTTCGAGATGAGAAACTCAGATTCCATTTCAATTATTTGATGATAAATTCTCTCTCTAAAGGGAAAATTAAAACCATTTAGATTTTTAAAGTTTTATTCTTTAATGATTAATCATTTTAAAACAATCATTAAACATAAGAGTAACAAAAATATGTACTAATAATAATACATACCCTTTGAAACCCTGAAGAAGGAGGGAAAAATCCTCCGAAACGTCGGTTTGAAAGGAAAGGAGGAAGGATTCCAATAAATTACACCTTATTTGATATGTGTTAATTTTTTCTTTCCTCACTACCTCTGGGCTGCCTTCCATTACATTCAATTAAAATTTCTAACAGTCCGTCTCTCTCCAGAGAAAATTTCGTTGCAAAAAAATATGTACTAATAATCAATAAAAAAGTGATGTGAGACACACAGACACAACATTGATGGTTTGTACCTTAATATTAAAGGAAAATATGATTTCCCCACAGGCGCTGAGATTCTATTGGCATCTCTATCCCAAGGAGGTCCAACTGCGGATACAATTATAAGTTATTAATATCCATTGGCTTCCAATTATAACCCAAAGATCATTAACGAGTACTTCATGGCATAAAAACTATACACATCGTCACCCTAATGCGCAAAGGTCGTAACTCCACTTTTT
Source organism: Forficula auricularia (assembly GCA_024734495.1). Taxonomy (NCBI): domain Eukaryota; kingdom Metazoa; phylum Arthropoda; class Insecta; order Dermaptera; family Forficulidae; genus Forficula; species Forficula auricularia. The sequence continues at coordinate 117,591 of JALMQS010000077.1, read as the reverse complement.
ATAAATTCCCGGGAGTTTTTTTTTATTCAAACAGCTCATGGTCCATTACACATGGACAGAAAAAGTTCTAACTCCAAAAAATGTATTTCTAGTCTAAAAACTTAAATTATGAAAGGCTCTTTGCTTTGGGAAGGTTGCTAACAGAACAGTTTTATTGCTCTCCTGTAAAACAACCTATTTTGGAGTTAAGACCTTTGCGCATCAGGGTGACGATATATTAATATATTTATTTTGTTGTAGATTTTTTATTCTTATATTTCATATAGTTTATTTATTTATTTTGTTATCATTTGTTTGCTTTTATTTCAAATAGTTTATTTCGAGGTTTATTTGGTATAGAGTAGTTTTGGTCTGTTCTAAGGCCATATATTTTAATTATTATACATAGTTTATTAATTTAATTTGATGAAATAGTTTATTTGTTTTAGCTTTATAAGTGTAAGGAACCTGGAGGACTGGCTAAATGGGCATTCACTTCCCGAAACCACTAAATTAAATAAATAAATAAATAAAAATAAAAAATTATTGTAATTTTTGATTCTTTATAAATGACAAATAAAACTGCGTACCTACATTATCTCAGTTTAATTTAATTTATTTAGCCTTCGGCCATAAGATTGAGTGAATGTTTTGGGAAGTTATAAATAATTTCAAATTGTATGACGAAAATACTTTGGAGATTTTAATATGTGTTTACTTCCTCTGTCATGAAGAAGAATACTATTCAGAATGCGAAGCGTCGGGGGAAGGATAAATAAACTCTAGGTACATATTATATCGAGATATTGGTTACAGTTTTATCTATAGATGTTAAATAAAACTATTGGCTTAAACCACGATAGGGTTGACATCTATTCGAGGTATTTAGAATTAATAATTACATGTATTATAATATCGAATTCACCCCTCCTGACATCTAGTGGCAGAAAGTTAACGAAAAACCAATTTCTATTCATCTATAAAAACAATATATCTACTTCCCAGTTAACTAGTGACTTTGAAAATTAAAAATTAAATTATTTCATTTTTCTTTTTCTTTTAATAACTAAATATTAATGAAAATGCTTATTTATATTTACAAAAATCTGTAAATAATAGATCTCAACTTTTGACTTTCTACATTTTAGGATAGGAAATTCTGAAAATAGAAAGCCAAAAATTTGATTACTTCTTTGTTTTGAATATATCTCTCCTACATTTCGGTATTCTCCGATTTGAGTTAGTTACGTATCCAAGCACATTCACAATCAGATAAATAGAGCAAATAATGCTTAAAAATGATTTTTCTCCAAGATATACCGAGAAAAATAAATCCAATGAAATAAAGTCAATAATTTCTCTAAAAAAGTTGATTCACCTTGGCTGTCAAATTAAGAAGTGCTGAACCAACTCATCCACCAGTAAATTGATCCCCATTAGGAACAGAAACCGTCTTCCAGGCTCCTCTTTTTCCGACTTTTTGCCATTCCAATTTTAATTTAATTTATTAGGATTAGAATCTTTCATCCTTCAGTACTTCAAGAGCCAGGTAAACAAACAGCTTCATCTTCACCTCTTTCAATGAAAACTTTTTTCTGAAATGTTCAGGTGTATACAGGGTGTCCCGTATCACAACTATAAACCGTGAACAGGGGATAGGCTAGTTTATGACAGTCCAGAACCTAAAATTTTTTTTAATAACAGTCTCATAGTTTTCGAGTTATGCGCATTTTTCGAAAAATGGCTAAAATCTCTGCCCTAAATAATGAGATGCTGTGGCTACAAATTTACATATTTTATTATTGTAATTCTTGTTACGTAATCCTGAATAATCCTGCCATTGACCAGAATTCAAAATAAAATCAAAAGTACTAACTATACTTTTGAAGAATTTTTTTTTGCCAGACTTTTCTTTTAAAAAATTTTGATCAGCTATAATAATGACTATAATAGCCATAGATTAGTTCAATGAAAATGGAATATAATTGATAAACATATTAAATAATCAATCACTCTAAAAAATATGTTTTTAAATTAGATAAAAACAAATAATTTTTTCTTTTCTAAAGAAGGAAGTACAAAGTTCTGTATCATTTTCAAATCTCGACTAAATGGGCCAATTTTTTAAATAACTTGCCATGCTAATCTACTAGACTTTTTTTACATTCAAAGTTAGATGATCAAAATTTTTTAAAACATGAGTGAGTCCGGTAAAAAAAATTTTTCTTCCAAAAGTATAAGTACTTATGGTTTTATTTTGAATTCCGCTCAATAGCAGGATTACTCAGGATTCCGTAACAAAAATTAAAATAATACAATTTACAATTTTGTAGCCACAGCATATCATTATTTAGGGCAGGGTAGGGATTTTCAAAATTTTCAAAAAAATGCCTATAAATCGAAAACTATGAGACTTTTATTAAAACATTTTTAGGTTCTGTATCGTCATAAACTGACTTATCCCCTGTTTACGGTTTATCGCTGTGATACAGGATACCTTGTAAGTACTGCATCTTCTCCATGCACTCCTTTTGGCATCATTAGTATAAAAAATAATAAAAAAGCTGACAGGCTTATCGAGCCCTGCATCTAATTTTAAACAATCGTGTTGGATCGTCTTCTGCTAATCTTAATGAAAGAAGATGAGAAATCCAGAAATGTAAATATTTAACCAAACGGTTTCTTAGCATATAAGAACACTGTTGATAAGAATTCAAGCGGTATACTGACATGGGATTTTTACAATCTCCATATTCCAAACACTTTCCATTTACTTCTGGTTATGCCATAAACATTTTCTTATTTATCTTTTAAGAGCACTCAACCAATAAAAGTGAAGAAGAGAAAAAAATCTAAAATAATTATCTATTTATAAAAGGGGATTATAAACGATAAACTCCGTTTAGGGGTTTAATACGGCTAATCAAATTGAATAACAGGTTGCTTTCTGGCAAGATAGTGAGTGGTGCGTGTGAAGTGTTCCGAAATTCGATCACGTGGGCCTCACCTCTTGGAACAAGACCGGAAGCTGGGAGGGGTTCTCAAAGTGATTGCATCACTCTCACGTTTGGAGAGGTAATTAGATTTAAAAAAAAAAATGCGCCCGTTTTTACACCCCTTCCCTTCTTGATTGATATAAAATGTCTCCCGAGGGGAAAATAAATTCGTCCGGGCTCGTTAATAAATGTCAGTTCAATGAGACGTGGAAACATTTTTCTCAGTATAAATCTATTGATTGATCCAAAAATATAAACATACTAATTAAATAATTGGATTTTTTCTCGATTAGCCAAATGAACACATCCAGTTAACATCCTCCTACTGAATGTTGTTTTCAATCTGTTAATGTTTTAAAATTTGAAACTTTTATTTATTTGATGTTGATCTTATCTGCTGATATTACTAATGAATCGAAAAATGAAAAACAAATTTTGAGTTTAAATTAACGGGAGTATAGTTTAAAAAGTCAATTTTCATTAGCTTTGTATTAATTATTATTACTCCATTTCAAGGCAAATATGTGATAGATTTGCGATGATGTAGATTCTATAAACGTATAGAATATAAAAAGTTTAAATTGCTGGTGGTAATAGAGTTGAAATTTCTAAAGAAAATAGTGAGATAAACATAGTTATATACGAGTTAATATGGATAATTTTTATTACATTTCATAATGGTTATATTCACCTCCTTGGGAATTGAACCCAAATCCTAAAAACCAATCCGGGCCAATGGGGACTCTACTTCGTGGTGGAACCAGTCTGACATATGGTATATGATATATTTACGCGTAATAAACTTGAGTTCAATTCAGAAGGAGGTGAACACAACCCTTCTAATATGTAATAAAAATTATCCATAACAAATTGGATTCAAGATCCTTCACGTGATTTATCTTCTTCTTCTTCGAGTGCCATACCCGAAACGGGTGTCGGCGCCTCTCCACATATACCTGTGCTGAGTGTGTTTAGTTGTTTTACACAGATATACGGGACCTACTTTTTAACGCCGGTTCCGAACGGCTAATTTGGAGAGGTTACTTGGCAATTATACTCTTGGTAGGTTGCCATTACTTTCCAAGAGGAGGCGGCTGCAAATATCTATCTGCCGAGACTCGGTCGCGAACCAGCGATCTCCCAGTCAGCGACCCAACACTCTATCCACTGACCCACAGTTGCCTCTGTGATTTATCTAGCCCATTTAAAATAAGTAGGTAAATATTCGGTAACTTTCGGTGTCGTAATGTTCACTATAATAATCATTCATATTATATATAACCAGCTGCGGCGGGCATCTTGTTGGCCCAAGGACTCCGTAGTGAGTTTTAAATTAATAATTTAAATTTCCTAATTTTAATAAATTTTATTTGTCATGAACTATTAGTAGGTTTTAAAATTAAAAAAATCACGTCGGCGTCGTCGCGCAAGCCGATTATAATAAGTATAGGCGCCGGAGTTTAAAATTGTTAGTAAGGCTCAAAAAATATATATAACAAAGTAGAACTGAGAAACTTTAATAAAATGAATATATTTTTAAATATTATATTAGATAACATTATATAATTATAGTATAATAATATATATCATTTATATATTTAAAAAATAAATAGATTTTAACAGTTAAAATAGTGAACAAAAATTGATTTTTAATATATTTTAGAATTTTTTTTAAGAAAAGACTTCATTACAAAAAGCAGTCGACATAATTATGGTCCACGGTTAGGTGAGGGTCAACCCCGCCATATCAAAGGTGAGGGGGGGGGCTTGAGCCCCGAGCCCCTCGGTTCCGGCGCCTATGAGTATAGATATCGTGCAAAAATAATATACAATATGGCTGGTAGCAAATTACTATAATATTGAAGACATCACTAATCTATTGAAACCGTGAATTTCAATAAATTACCTATACTTAAATAAATTCAGCTGAATAAACGAAACTTTTTTGAATGTTTAACATTTTTAATTGCCATATGTTTGAAATGATTATTTTTTTGCTTAACTTAAAATAGCAGAAAAATCATTTGTAATTAGATATTATTGTTCGTTGCTTTGTTCTATATATAAATAAATAAATAGACAATCATGGAATTTATTATTAATTCAAATAAAAAAAGAGAATATTTATTAAAAAACAAAAAACACATATTAAAATATGTGTGAGAGAAGTATTATATCACAATTCGGTTAAAAATGTTCTATTTACTTTGAGGAATTTCTCATCCATTTCTATTTGTTGTGATTTTTTTTTATTACGTTGTGTGGTTCGAGTGTGAATTTTCCTCTCCTCTTGGTTCTTACTGAACCTCCTTTCGTCGGACTAATTCCCAGGCGATGTTTTCCCTAATTGCACCCCGGTATAACAACCCCCCCTGTACCAATCTGGATGTTTCAGGTGGTGATGTTTGCCGCAATGGGTCGCATGTAACCTGTCTTTGCGTTGTTTCAGAGTGAGGTGTAATATCATTATCATTTAAACATGGAACAAGAAAGGTTGCTGACAAGTTCGCCCTCTGCATTTATTTCCACCCCCGCGGCCTTTAACCGCTTCTCTGGGTCCCTTCGTGACACGAATTCACGCACACCGCTCGGACAGACACCCGACTAACACACATGCACCCAAATGGAACAACACCGTCATCAGCAGCGAGGCTCTATTCATAATATAAAAGAAATTGAGACGAAATGAAAAACGAAACTGCCGCTGGCAGATGCTTATTAATGTTTCAAGGGCCACGGAACAAAAAAGATATTTCGAAAAACAACAGAATAGAATTAAAACAAATTTTATTTTGCCATCCATGCGAATATATTTATATTTTTACTCGCTTCTTTATAATTATGCAAATTTTTAAAATTTAAGGTAATATGATAGAATGAAACTAAAGTCAACTCGAAATTAATTTTTGTCCATGCTGCCAAAAGATAGAGATAGAGAGAGAGAGAAAGACGATCCTCGACCCAGGATCCTTCTAATTAAAAGAGAACTAACAGAAAATTTTGTTAATAATTAAATAACCTAAAATATTCTATATTAAATTTTAAAACTAAGTTTTTACTTTACCTTACTACGAAAGTAGATGTAGATTTTACACTTTAAACTCTCCGGAGCCAAAAAATGGTTGATTCTGAGCAAGCAAGCAAAAAATTAAGTGGGAGATAAATTTAAAAAACCTAATTTATCGATCGGAGAATTTACCACTGGTCGAAGCCCCTAAAAACTTAGTAAATTGGATATTGGATTGTATCTAACTTTCTGAGATTTGGCTCGTGATCCCGGCTTCTTTCCTTCTACTCTGTTCTTTTCACGATGAAGGGGCCAGCCCATACAGGCCTTTAGTGGATGGACCTTCTGGTGTATCTCCTTCTCTCATCAATATCATTAATAAAAAAGCCTGTGGGTTATGCATTCAAATTGCAAGAGCTGTCAACTTGTTGCCTATCTCCAGGCGATTTTTTCTAAATAGTTTTGCTTTGTCTTTTAAAGTTTTTTTCTAAAAAATAGATTTTGTAAATAGAAGAAAAACTAAACTATTCCAAAACTCAGGTGTGTTGCCCACAAAACTTATGGGAGTTTGGCAACGTTATTTTTTAAAGCTTATGTCTCTGGCTATTACTGACTGCTTCATCAATTCACATACACACTCGCACACATAAAAGTATATATAAAATAAAAATCTCATAGGATCTGTATAAATGATTTTTGTTCTTGGATTCAAAAAATAGATGACTTTGGAGATTTTCTAGTTATGTAATTATTCCTCAACCTAAATTTAATTCGTAACAACTATGAGCTTTTTATCAGTTTTTTTATATTATAGTTTTACCTCATGTTTTGAAAAATTTATGAGCCTAAAGAAAAATTTTATATTTTTCTTCTTAGAGCATTTTAAAATATTTTTTTTTATTTTTAAATTTCAATCCATTTTTATTTCATCATTCTAAATAGAGATACCCATGTCATTTACGAAACGTATTCATTTTGTTTATTAAATTCTCTTAAGGAGTTCCATATTTTTTTTATTCGAATTTCAAAAAAAAAACCTTTCTTAGGGGCTATCCATGTCATAATAGGAAAGTATTGTCAAAATTTCAGCCCTTTAGGACCAGCGGTTTGGTCTGTGCGTTGCCTTTCACTATGTCACGGTGCTGTTTTATATATATATATATATAAGAAGATTTTAGGGCACTTTTCTCCCCTTTAGCTATCAAGAGGCTCGCCGAAGGTGGGCTTCGCAGCTAGTAAGTGTATATAAAAAAACATGTCTATTTACAACTAGTTTATTTATTATTAAAAAAAATTAATAACATACAACCTAAAATGTATCGCTTAATTTTAATAATAGTCCAAGTACAAAATACATATGTGTTAAAAATATTTTTGACCCAGAATGAAATTATAAAAATTATAATTTATAGTCAATTATAATTTTTATAATTTCATTGTGGGTCAAAAATATTTTTTAACACATATGTATTTTTTCCGCACTCACACCATGCGCAGTACCTGGTCCACCTGCTTAGACCAGCCAGACTGGCCATTCCTTGTACAACTATCATAGACGGTACTATTACGCATTAATTCTAGTTGGGTCAAATCCGAACTCAAAAATGTGTCACCAGCTCTTGAACTATAAATAAAATGGCACTCAGCAAATAGTTCCTGGTTTATTATATTAATTTTTTCCCCTCCAATTTACAATACAATTTCAAAAACATTTTTTTCTTTCAAAATCTCAAAATGGTAGATATGGGTGTACATGTTGTACATTGGGTTTGTTAATATTAATTTTCTAATTTCAACTGTTGCTGAAGATTCTATCTGCTGATTCAATTGGAATATAATGTGTATTTTCTATTTGTAATTCTCTTCCAAAGAAGAAAAAAAAGCGAGAAAGAAGGGTGGCTTAGTTTAGCAATAGACTAAGTGATGTTCTGAAAAAGGAAATCGTACTTGGAAGGCTCTAAACGTTTCCCGCGGGTTCGGAGGGCAGGGCTTGGTTGCTCTGCCCGGGATAAATCTTCTCGTCTTTTGCTGGCCTTCACCTAGGCCCTAGCCATAAAAGCGTGGCCAGGGGCTGGTCACCCCCTGACAACCCCTCAGGCTTGTTTAGGAGGCACGCGTTTGCTTTGGGGTTGCGTTTGCGATAAAAAGGCGACGCGTGCGAGTCGACGTATGCACGTGACTCGCATCCTTTCAACCACCCTGAGCTGGCACGTCATTCCGCATCCACAAAAAGTGACAACATTTCATTAATTTTACGTACATATTATATATATGATTCTTTACACAAGAAATAACTTACAATTAATAGTTAAATTAAAATAAATATATCTTAATAATAAATAAAGAATCGGCTTACGACGACGATGGCTTGATCTCTTTGATTGGCTAAAGAAATCGAATGGATGTCAGTGATTGGCCGTGCTTAAGCAATTCGTTAAGTAAATAGATGGGACACAAAGGAAACAAAGAGGTTGTCCTCTGCTTGATGCAAATGAACATACACACATATATCTCGACATGATATATCTGCATATATATATATATATATATATATATATATATATATTATTTATTTGTTTGAGACTATAGTTTCGAAGACTTGGTCTTCATCATCAGTCTTTTTTAATTATAAATGTTGTTTTTCATGGAGTCAATATCGTATGGATATTGAAAATGTGATGTTCTTTTACTGGATGGCACCTTAGAATTAAAGACATTCCATAAATATGTGTGTATGTTTATTTGCATCAAGCAGAGGACAACCTCTTTGTTTCTCTTTGTGAATCAACAACTCTGCTACTCTCGGCAAAACAAAAACTTTTCAATTAAATAGATGGGAGTTTAATAATAATTGAAAATTTTCAAACATGCCCTCCGCCAGCAAGATCCCACCAAAGGCGGGCTTCCCAGCTGGTTATAGATAATTTACAACTTCTGATAATTAATTATAATTAAAAAGCAAAACGAAAAAGTAAAAACTTTAAAGTCCCGGTAGGCTCTTAGTGAATTTAAGAGAATTTGCAATTTTTTGACTGAGAATGGTTGACTAATGCTAGAAACTAGGCAGTAGGCTTACTTGTGTGCCAGATTTCAGCTCATTAGCTAAATATAACTTATCAAGATTTTATCTAATTTTTTGCATTATTACTTTCATTTACATCTGCTTCGCAGAATGTGAATTACCACTCACTAAAACGAGCTTTTTACGACCATAAGTTCTCGTGTTATCGTAGGGATCGGAATCAATCAAGACAAGCAAACACAGTTAGACAGAAAAGAATCAGCAAAAAAATAAATAAATAAATAAATTTATTATAAAGTACAATGATAATGATAATTAAAAAAAATTTAAATTTAAAAATATAAAAATTCTAGGTAGTTTTCAAAAAAATATTTACCTACTTAAAATTTGTATATTTTTAAATTTTTAAAATTTTCATTACTTTATTAAAATATGTTTCACCAAGAACTTAGTACATCTCCTATAGTTTTTAAGGAATTTGGTGTTGGTACTTGGTGAAACATTTTTTAAAATTATTGGATAAAAAATACTTGGTAGGTTTCAAATTAAGCAGTACTCTCCCTTAACAAAAATAAATATATGTATAAAAAAAATCTAACTTCATGACTGGATTCAACACTCTGTCAAAACAAAATAAGCAAATTAATGATAAAACAGGTACCTATTAATTTTTCCAACAAATCTATTTTTACTATGTGTGGATGTAATCAATTTTATTGGAATTTCAATTTTCTACTCTTTCAGATAACACTACTTAAAATTATTTTACTAGCAAAAGTCATATGTATTATTTTTGTATATTTTTACTATTATTTTGATAGTGTTTTAATATAAATGAAGTAGGTATAATAACAGATACAAGCTGGCATAATTTGTAGTATTAAAGTTTATACTATGATAGATTTTATTATTAAAGAGTTTTCAAAAATTCGTTTAATGACTGTTAGATTATAACATTGAAAACAGTGATATAATAAATAATATATTAAATTATATAAAAACCGAATTAGAATAATAATCAAGCATTCAAATAAATATTCAACTTTTCTTAGATTAGTAGTATTTCAAAATGTGTAATTATTTAAAGTCTCTTAGATGGAATTTTTACAATTAACATTTGAGAGAATGGCTAGCACAAAGAGAAAGTATTTATTTATTTGTAGAAATGGTAAAGAGCTTTCATTAATGCTTTGCTAAGAGATCCGTATATTCGTTTCTCTCATATAAAAGAAGGCAAAAGAAAAAGATCTGAAAGCATTTTTTTTGTTTTCTGCGAAGTCGAATAAAACCATGTTCAAATCGACTTTTGAGTTTTCCATTTAACAATTTTATAGATCAACATAAAAAATTGGATTTTTTCTTTAAGATTATGATGCACACATTAAATGATATGAAAAATCTCATTTCACGATCAAATTATTTTATATTTCATCATCCTACATCCGAATTTATAGCTTACCTAAAAAGAAATTGCTGAGTATTTCAAATGTTTAAAATTTTCAAATAGAATAATTATTTTTAAAAATGAAAACAAAAGTTCATTTTGTAGATAGTAGTAGAATTCGATTTCATTGGTATGAAGATGTAAATCTCTGAGAGAAAATTTTATACTTATGTTATATATTTATGTCAGATTGGTTCATTTCCATGGACAGCGATGGTAGTGGATAGCTTTTTGGCAGTAAGGTCCAATTCACGAAAGCTTGATTTTTTTTTTAATTTTTGTGGTAGATAAGTAGATAGGTATCACATTAAGTTCTGTGATTTCATTTTTATTTTTTTTTATCTCGGTTGAAACGTGAGGTAGTTGAAGGAGACAATAAAAGAGTGTGTCTTCTGCTGGAATTATAAATTTTATTTATTTATAACGAGACTATAGTTTCGAGGCCTTTGCCCTCTTCATCAGTTTATTACAATGTATTCACAGGAATTAATCTATGAATGAAAGGTTAACATCTTTCATGTGGTTAGGTTAAGAAATTATACAGGGTGCGCAAGTGCACAAGAAATTACACAGGGTGCGCAAGTCAAGAATTGGAATTTATACTTGTTTTATTATTTTGGCTGTAGGTGGCGTTCGTGAAGTTTATATTTTAGCGGCTATTTTTCAAATAAAGCTTTCGGGAATTTCTATTTTCCGATTTAAGAATTTTTTTGGTGAATTATTGTATGATTTTAAAATTTCTAACGATTCGAAAATACTAATTTTTAAGGGATCTAATTCTGATTTAATTAATTTAATATTAGATAGTTATTTGAAAGATGAAAAATGGTAATAATATGACTTCAAAGAAGACGGGGTTGTAAATGAAAGTTGTGTTGTACTCACACCAGATGATTTCCAATGAAATACATATTATTTACGACAATATGAATTTTCAATTGATAAAATATCCCTGGCTCTATCTTAGCACAGTTTAAAACAGACTTTATCTCGATGTAGAATTCTAATTTCTCAGTTCCTTAAAGCTCTATGAACTTTTATATTTCAGAACACTGTAATTGTGAGTGGAATGCTCTTTTTCTGGACTAAATCTTAAATAAAAATCATAAAACGCCAAGTAACATTATTCTAGCTAAATATTCAATTTAAAGAATAAAGGGTTAAATTGATAATAATTAATGATAAGATACGGGATTCGGTCTTTGTCATTTCGGAAACAGTTATATCAATTTTCATTTTTATTTACCCTTAGATAGCTTTGACAAAATATTTTCCCTTAAAGTCCAAGTTGAATAATAATATTAAAAAAGAAGAATGACTAGACATTTGTCCGTAACCATGTAGTATAATAATTCAAGTAGGTATATATACATATAGTTGTGTTAATTTAGGACTCGGTCAAATCATATTCTGAGCCTTGACCTTGTGTCAAGAGAAAGATCCGAGTCCTAGAATAATTATTGTTTTTCAATAAACAATTTTAAGTAGCATTATGACTACACGAGTCGATTCGAGGGGGGTTTAATCCAATATTTTCTATTTTAATTTTTTTCGGTGACAATTTTTATAGCAACATGAAATTTCAATGGCTTTTGGTGCTTTACTGGATATATTAAGTTTTAAAGGAGGATGAATAAAATTAAATTGCTTCTTCTTTTCAGTAATTTTAATTTATTCAAGTGGTTAATCCAAATATTTCGAGAATACTACGGCATCTCTTCTTCGGTGGAAACTGTGGAATCAGAATAACAGTGAGTTAGTGGGTCCACAAGGCATATACCACTACAGAACAAAATTAGAAAATTAATTAATGATTAACGAATTGTATCTTCTATTTATTAATTACTTAATCATGAACTGTAAAAAGACTAGAAACTTGGAAGAAAGGATTTAAAATTTAAAAGAGATGCCAGCAGTCAAGTAAACTTTTTCTATTGTAGATATACATGGCCAAAGCCTTGGCATATTCAAAAAAAACTCCGATTCTCAAAAATTCACTGGACTAAGTCAGCAAGTAGCGCGGCTTGTAATGATAAACTTCTTGAGGCACGGTGGGCTGTTGTATTTTGCATAGCCTTCTCAATCCCAGTCTGATCGCGTTTATCCCATTAGTATTGATTGGAAAGTCTTAAAAAGAGATACTAGGAGATGCGAGCTAGCTAGAAATGGAACGGCTATATTTCTTAAGAGTCATTGTCAGAATAAACAGAAACTGGACAATAAAAAGAACATTATAAAAAAAAAAATAATAAAAAATAAAATAGAAGCTACCCATTGCTGTTTTTCTTTTACACAATGATATAGATGCAAATGCCTCTTTTGGGGAATTATTGTTTTTATTTAATCAGCTGATTGATAATATCTATTATAAAAGGGAAAGGGAAAAACTCTTCGTGGATGGTCCAAGTATCAAGGATATTAGTTTTCTAGGCGTCTTCTATTCATTTAATTTAATCGATCATTTCTGAATTTCATTCAGAGTAGATAGAGAATGCTTGTGGAGGGCCCACTACATAGATACGTTCCATATTCAACACAAAGGCGAATTTGAGCTTTATAATTTGTGAGAATTTTATTAGGCTTAAAATATATAAAAATATTATCAGTGTTCAATTAACTTAGTTTGTTAAAACATCCAAAAAGAAATATATTTATTATTGGTATAATTTTAAGGCCAGAATAAAATGACGCACTGGGAAGATGTCTCTCTGGCTCTGTATTTAATTTCGGAGACGGAGCAGATACGGTGATTAGGGGTGGGATCTATTGAAGAAGGAAGACTGTAAAGTTTCCGAAATGTTTGGATTAATTTAAACCAGCATTTGAATTAAAAAACTGCTGAAAAAGAAGCTTTTTGTTTTTATTATATAACACCTCTAAGAATCTTCACCACCACCAATGACTTAAGACTTAAGAAAAATTTTACATATAATTTAATAGCTCAAAACATTTAAAGCTATTGTAACTATTGTCAATACCTATAGATTTGTACACTGAAAAAATGATATATTTATAGTCAAGAAATTATATTTGATATGAATTAATTATAGCGAAATCGATCTCTGTTCGATATGAATAAATGATATGATATGTATTTTAAGGATTCTCATATTTTTTGAGCAACTCTAGATATATTAATAGTTAAGATGCCGCTATTTGAACCAAGCACCAATAAGTAAATTATGAAAATATTGTTATTTGAGTAAAGTAGTGGAATAGTTAATTTGGAATTTGGGTATTTAAATGGAATAATACGTAATTACGACAAGAAATAATATAAACTTGAATATTTTTTATTAATAATAAATATAGGTATGTATTTTTGACTAGAATTTGAGTATATTCATTTGATGTAGAATCTTTATTCAATCAAATGAATTATATAAATATATATTTTAATTATTCATTTGGTTGAATTAATTAGATAAAAATTTGAATTATTATATTTGATTTAAGTTACGAGGTAATCTAATTTTAGTATGTATTAATATTTCTTATAATCTTATAGTGGGTTTTAAAATAAAAAAAACAATTAATAATATAATCAAAAATTTGGTTAATTTTTTAAAGATATCTTCATTAATAAGATATCACTATTTGCAAAAATCTAAATCATTTTATGATAAGACATTCGTTTATATAAAATAAGAGATTTCACTAGAAATAAACAAGACATTCATTTGATATTAAGAGATATCTAATAGAATGAAATAGATCACTCAAGTATATAATATATATAGATTAAATACCTAAAAATTTGGTCATATTTGGAATGATTTCGATTTATCTTGATTAATAATAAAATATCTTTGGAATAAATAAGAGCTCATTAAAAATGCTCAACTCTATCAATATATTTTTCAGTGTAGTGTGAGAATAATTATTAATTGACTATCTACAGGCAAACTATAAAAAGCAAGGAATATGAATTGTCGAACCAGGAGAGAGCCTGGCTGTTTCTTATGCGGAAAGAATGGTGCATAAATTTAGCTGAAGAGAGCAGTTTTTTTTTTTTAATGCAATCGAATGTAAGAATTTATTCAGTTTGTCTAGGTCGAGTTGAATTCTTAAATATGGAACTTCAATACGCGACCTAATAAAATAGAAATTGAGAGAAGATCCGAGTCTCATCTCCGGTAGTCATAAAATACTTTTCGAAATGAAAACGAAAATCAATATTTAACTTAATGGTAATAAAGAAAATCGGACAATGGCTGGTTGGTACACTTTATCCATAGGGGTTTAAAATTAAAATAGAATAAAATATTTTTGAAAATTTGTATGTATTATATTAAAAATGTGACGAGAGGAGACAATCTGTCTTCTGCTGGAATTATAAATTTTATTTATTTATAACGAGACTATAGTTTCGAGGGCTTTGCCCTCTTCATCAGTCTATTACAATGGATTCACAGGGATTAATTTATGAATTCATATTCCATATTTAAGAACAGGAATTAATTTATGAATTCATATTCCATATTTAAGAATTCATAAATTAATTTCTGTGAATCCATTGTAATAGACTGATGAAGAGGGCAAAGCCCTCGAAACTATAGTCTCGTTATAAATAAAAAAATTATAATTCCAGCAGAAGACACTCTTTATTTTCTCCTTCAATATATAAAAATTCTGCTACTCTCGGCAAAAAAACTTTCAATTTAAAAATGTGACGGATTATCTACAAGAATAAAGTATTTTAAAATGCGAGCTTAAATTACCTATAAAAATATTAAGTTTGGTAAAACTTGTTTGACCATTTTTTGTGAAATTAATTAAAATGAAATTCTGATAAAGTAATGTTTACGGACCCATGTTTATACTAAAAACTAATCATCGCATATTTTTGTTAAAATAATTATGGAATTTTCAATTTCATTTCAATCGCTTGATCGGTATGAATAAAATCATTAACGAAAAAATTAAATACAGGTCAAATGAACTTGAAACGAAACTATGTGTTTTGTCTTCTACAAAATTTTGGTCCTATTTGACCTAATTTAATATATAAAATTTTTAACTTTCAAGAGAACATAAGGTCAATAATTTTTATTTTATGACTATGTGAAGTTGTAACTATCTGGTCCAAAACAATACTTTAGTTAATATAGCTTGTCTAATATGCTTAAAAACAAAACAATTGAAGAAATAGAAACATGTAAGTAAGGTTTGACAGAAACACTGCATATTTTTCATCAGGCCATCTCCTTGTGACGTTGAGCCAATCCTGAGCTGTGTTAGTTTGCTGCGAATGACTAATAGCTACTCACAGTTATCTCGCTGCTCTCAGAAAGTTGATGAGGTCACATAAAGTCCACCCTCTACGACCACAGTTTTGTCCAAAGGTAAAGAAAACTAGCTTCGCAAGGTTTGAGTTTTTCAAATCTTATTATTACACTTCCTACAGTCTAAGTCAGTGTTTCTCAACCTTTTTTGGTTGACGGCACACTAAGAATATCTAGAATCATTTGCGGCACACCTGAATATAAAAAAATGTAAAATTTGTATGATATAAAAAAATGAAGTAATTACAAATACTATTTCAAATTTACAAAACCCATGCAATTTTAATTATTTGTCAAAAACGCTCGCAGCACATTTGACAATCTCTCGTTGCACACAGATTGAGAAACACTGGCTTAGAGAGACCAAAATTTAAACAGTTCTCCGCATTGAAAATACAAAAATTTTGCTACAGAACAAACTTTCTAAGACGATTTTTTATGAATTTGATTTTTCTATTAAATGATAAAAATGTAGAAAAAAATAAAACTTTTTCACGACCCAGTACATTCGCCAATTAAGTATTTTTTTCACATTTTGTCTGAATTTTATTGAAGTTCAATTAAATATATGCATTCTTTATAACGAGTATAATTTTGATCCAAGAGCAAAAGGCCATTCCTAGAATAATAGAAATTAAAAATTGAATCTTTAATAGTCTGAACAGGTCTTGACTTGCATTTTCTTTACTATAAATGAAGAAGTTAGATAATTCTATCCACACCCTTTTTAGTTATTTTCCTCGATCGGATTCTAATAAAAGAATCGCCCCCCGCACATTTATTAATTAAGAAAAAAAGTGAAAAATTTTCCAAGACTTGGGTCGCTAGATATGTCGTAATAATTTATAATAAACTTAAATATAAATTCTTTATTTATGCCTATATTATGACTTCGCATTAAAATTTTTACTTTTTGCATTTTTGAACGGGAACTTTTAAAGCTAGAGCAGTGTTTCTCACACTGAAAATATCTGAAATCATTTGCGGCACACCTGAATATAAAAATATTAAAATTTTAAGAATGATACAAAAAAAAAAATTGACATAATTACAAATACTATTTCAAAGTTACAAAACCCATGTAATTTTAATTATTTGTCAAAAAATCCTCGCGATACATTTGACAATCTCTCGCACAGGTTGAGAAACACTGGTCTAAGTCTATTTCCAAAAATCATTACTTATGATTTATATATTTTATAAGGGTCGGCGCATTTAAATGATGGTAATTATTTAACTTAATTTGAATAATTTGAAAAATAAACTTTAATTCTACATATATAAAAAAATACATCTTTCTGAATAATTACATAGATATATCGCATGCCTTGCTGTAATTGAAAACATAAAAAAATGCTTAGGAACTTCAAGTACAACCAGAAAGTAAAGGTATAAAAATATATTTGTAAAAGAAAAAGGAAAATTAAACGAAACGAAAAAGATGAGAAAGGTAACAAGCCGTAAAGACAGCCTGTTAATATAAAGCAGGCGGTTTCTAATCATTTAAAGGTGCGCTCTCTATTTATTTTAACAAAAGTGTTTATTTACAGTATTGACCCTTTCTTTTTCTTGTTTGCTGTTGAAGAAATGAATCTTGCTCTATTTTTAAATGGCTTCGCCAAACGAAAAAGAAAATGTGTCTTTAAATGTTTCCGGCCGCAAAACGCCTCTTTGAGGAAAAAAGCAACTTTATCTTGAACGATATCCGCCGGGAAAAGATTTTGAAGAATTAGTGAAGAAGTTTAATAATACTTCCTTGATATTTTCTAAGAAAAAAATTTGAGATAAAATAAGATATTAAATGTTAAGTGAGTGTGTGAACAAAATATATAGGTACCTACCTATTAATAGTTACATGATTAAAGTCGTGTGTTACACAGCTGACAGATCAAAAGCTAATTATTTTTAAATAATTATAAAGAAAATATTCTTATTTTAATCACTCAATCACATGAAAAGAACTTACAAAAAACAAAGAAACACTGATTTTTGAATCAAAATAACGGTCTTTATTAGTATTTAAACCCTGAGAATCCTTATAAAAGACTGCCAAAATTCATTTGTTTTTAGAAATTCAGATCGAGAGATTCGATTTAAATTTCGAACTTTTTGATTGCTTGGTTATAACGTTTCGAGCTTTTAGTAATTTTATAATGTTTTTGTCAGCGAAGGATTTGAGCTAAAATAGTAAACCTTAGGAGGGATTTTTAGCTTTAGCAAATAGTGGCAACGATGCTTGCTAGAATACTTTACGCCTAATTATTTGCATTTCTTACATAAAACAAATAAAATTCTTTATTATATCTCCCTGAATCATATTAAGTTTAGGATGACTCATTTTGACGGACTATTTCTTTTTGAGTCTCGCATGAAACTTTGTTAGTATTTCATGTTTTAATGCGCCTCTCAAAATATTAGCTCGATAAAAGAGATCGCTCAAGAATTTTAAAAATATCAAAAGTGAAAAAATCAATTTTTTCTTTTTTTAAAATTTTTATTCTCAAAGAAATTATTTTTATATATTATAAAAATAAAATTTTAGCTCGAAATATGAATTTTTAAAGGTCACTTAAGAATTTTTATTATTTCTTAGTGAAGATAAAAGTAAATAAATATTATATGAAATACTCATTTACTATGAGTTAAGATTTCTAGGTCACTTGTTTCACATTAAAATTTTTAATGTGAAACAAGTAACCTAGAAATCTTAATTCATAGTAAATTAATATTTCATATAAAATTTATTTAATTTTATCTTTATTAAAGATTAAATTTCTTCCAGAACTTAAGTGACTTGATTTAAATTTTTCATTAAATTGAAGGGTTGGTTTTGTCACAAATATAATAAAACAATAATTTTAATAACTATTAGAATTATTTAATTGATAACTATACAGTTTCGGTCACCACTGGTCGACCATCCTCAGTAGTTCTAAAAATTGAAATGAAACATTTATTTACATTTTTTCTTTTTATAGAGAATTATATAATACAAAATTTTTATTTTTTTATTTTTACAATAATTTGAAATCATACATACATCTCGTTCAAGAACCGGAATTTGTCATTTCACATGAAACATTCATTCTTAAATCTTCAATATAGATACATCACACAATTCATTACAATCACACACATACATATATATAGCAACAATTTATAAAAACGTTTATCACTGAACTAGAAACTATTTTAAATTAATGATTATGATACACATCTCCCTATTACATTTTTCTTATAAAATCAATACATGTTTAATCAACATACTAAATCAAATCAATATTCTCACAACAATGACACAATGAGACTATAACATTCGGATATGTTTTCCGAATCCATTTTGAAATTTACACAATTATCGATATCCTTCAATATATAAAGAGATTCTTTTATTTTTCTCTTGGTCCAATTTTTCTCATAATCTTTATTCCTTCAAAATCGAAACTATGCTCGTTGTCAATAGCATGAATGGATAACGCGGAGACCAATTTATTTCCATTAATCGATGAAATATGTTCTTTAATTCTTTGTCTCAAATGTCTTGAAGTCTCACCTATATATTTGTGTGTTTTTTTATCTTTTTTACATGAATCACAAACCATCTCATAAACAACCCCCATTTTATCAAGTTTTTCAAGATGAGTCTTATTATTGAATATGTTCATGAGTGGCCTGCCAACACTGTGTACTAATTTTATGTCATTATTATTCAGAATTCTCAAGATTTTCGCAGATAAATCATGAATATATGGGATGGAGCCTTTAATAATTTTATCTTCTTTTTAATCACTTCCGTTACTAATTTATTTTTTCTATATTTAGTTAGAACTTTATTGAAAAATTGTTTCGAATATCCATTGCTTTCACATTTCTTTTGCAAATCAATCAATCTTATGTCTCTGTAGTTCTCATCACATATTCTATCCAATCTACCTATTTCTCCATATATTAAACTAATCTTGTGCTGAAGTGGCTGTATTGATTTTAAGTTCAACATTCTATTTGTTTTTGAATCTTTCACATACAGGTCTGTCCTCAAACGTTCCTCAACTCTGACAATTTTAATATCCAAAAAACTGATGTTATTGTTTATTTCTTTTTCATATGTGAAGTCTAAATTATCATTGAAACTATTAAGCGCCTTTATACAAAGGTCTACCTTGTTCTTCTTAACAATATCCAGGCTATCATCAACATATTGTATAAATAGTTTCAACTTCATTAGTTTTATTACATCAACATATATTTTATCCATCACTAAGTCCGCAATAATGGGACTGAGACATCCTCCTATTGGAACTCCTTTTAATTGTTTGTAAATGTTATTATCATGTCTGAAAAAACAATTGTCGAGACACTTAAATGTATTAAATATTAAAGATGTTTCACCTTGCACCAACACCACAATCCCTATTAATGATTTCTTAGTGATTCATTTTTTTATATTTTCGAGTGCACTTTAAATATTAATACCTATTATATTTAGGCTTGATTTTTTTTTCACTTTACCATGAAGAGTATGATTATGTATTGAGCAAAACCATGGGGTTTTGGTCTTCATAAAAAGCACTAATGATGTAAAAATATTTGTTATTTTTGTGATGCCAAAAATATTGCCCCGAAAAATATGCCTAAGTTATTGGTTTGCTTCCTGAGTTAAACAGTAAGTTGCGAGGTGCCTTCTGGAGGGAAAGTACTTATCAAAGCGGGTAGCATATCTCAGCCTGACGCACGGTCTGCTCGAGCCTGGAAGTTGGCTCTAGTTGCACTGGACAAAATGGCTGAAGAGTGGTGGGACCTTAGACCATGAAATATATAGACACGGCCTGGTGTCGATTTGGTGAGGCCAACATCTCCTATAGAACTTGACGTCATCTGTAGGGTAGGAACACCCAGAAATAGCATGGCCACTATAGGAATTATTATATATTGAGATAAATTTATCGTAGTTTAGATTATTTATTTTGTATTTCAATAATCGAAAATTAATATTAAATTAATATAACCAAAATATTGATGCGAGAACGTGACGTCATCTGTAGGCGATGTTGGCCTCACTTCACTCTGTGTGGGAGAGTAGCAGAGGGCGTGTCTATATATTGCATGGTCTCAAGGGTGGGACAGAGGGGATATGGATCTAGTAGACAGCCAAAGCAATAGAACGAACCTCTGCCCAATCGGACCGTACCAGTTGCCATTTTGAAAGTCCTAGCCTATAGTGGCAGCGGGACTGAGCAGTTCCTTCTACAGTGACGACATGAGACATAAGCCCCGCCTATCCGAATTTTAAGTAGAGTACGTATATTAAATATATTGGCTGGCAAAATGGGTTTTTACCCGATGCCAATAAATAAATAAATAAATAAAGTATATTCAGAAATTTAAGATTATTGAGATATATATTAACACAATTATTATTTTTAAATTTAAATTTAAAAATAGAAGAAAGCTGAATATTTCTAATATAGCCTCAAAAATTAAAAGGAGATATTATTAATTGCTAATGGGGCCAAAATTAAAAGGGGAATTCTTTAATTTTAAATTATTTTATTAAATATTTTATATTAAATATAAGAGAGGTTCCATGTGGATGGCTATATCACTTTATTTCTATTATTATCTCGAATGAAAGGTTGACTATACTAGTAGGTATACCTACCTATAGTATATCGTAATGACAAATTTTGTCAATATTTTTCTCTAAAATATAATAATTTGAATACATTCTGAATATTTTTAAATAATGACATATAAAGTAAATATGTATTGTTTTTGTTATCTCTTCCTTTCTTTATTTTATAAATGGCTCGCATGTTGATAGGTTGCAGGTGGGATGCTTCGGAATAGATTTGTCTTCTTGACCCCACCTCACGATCCTCACGGCTCCAGCCAGCTGGAAAATTGCACTTGAAAAGAAAGAAAGATTCACCTTGGTTGGTTTCCACACGAAATTTATTCCCCTAGCCAAAAATACGATTATTACATTTTTAATCTAATAAATATGATATATATACACGAACTTATTCGTAGAACCAGCAGCATACAAAATTAAATTGTAAAATTTATTGTTTATCTCAATTTTACTTTCTCTATACAAACGACTGTGATTTGATAAAGTCAAACAAAAACAACAGAAAAAATATATAAGAAACAAAAAATAAACAAACTTTATTTCCTACTACAATAACTTAATATACATTTAGGGTTTTAATAATTTATTGTTCTAGCATGAGTTTTTATTAGTTAAACATGTGAAAGTCTAAGGAAAAGACTGAAATTCATTTGAAAGAAAACATTTTATTTTTGACAGAATTAATACGTGAAAAATTATTTTTATTATGACTAATCCCGATAAACTATACTGACTGCTCAGTCTTTCAAAGGTGAATTGTGAATTGAATTGATAAGTGAAAATTTAATTTGTTCATTTTTAAAAAATAGACAAATTTTTTAATAGGTAAGTATCAATTAGCATCATTGGTTGCGTTTGCCCATGGGCGGAATTATAATGTAGGGGTCCGTGTCACTGAATCTTCACGGGTTCCTTTTCTTAAGATATACCTGCATGTTTGTTACAATCTTTAAATGGGCTTCCAATTTAGGGGCAGGTTTGCCAAGATAGAATAGAATATTTATTTTTGCACTCATAAAAAGGTGTAGGTATCTTGTTAAAAGTCTTATCATCTTGTCTTATCTTATATTATTAAATGAGCAATTCTTGTATATAGATATTTCTAATCGGGTTTTCGAAAACGGCTATAACGATTTCGTTAAAATTTGGTGTACTTATCAAGTATCATGAGTTATTATATGTGTCAAATTTTTAATCCTATTGAAATACAGGAAAGGGGTGTAAATTAGTCATGTCGCAAAATAAATATTTTAATCGTTCGTATCTTGTCTTCGGTAAGTCGCAGAGCCTTAACATTTGAAACTTAAGCTATCTAAAGGCTACCACAAGTATCACAAGATTTTGGCTAAAATATAAAAACCGGAAGTTGATGTTTACGTACGTAAGACCCCTCTGCGTTTCGCAACCATAAGTCTCAGAGCTACGAAATTCGAAACTTAAGCTCGATATAGACTAGAAGGAGTACAGCAAGTTTTTGCTTGAAATCGGTACACCGGAAGTTGACATTTACATGAAATATTTTTAGTTTTTTTTTATTTTCTCAAAAACCGCACTAACGATTTTTTTTAAATTAGTGTACTTATCGAGGTCATGAGTTATTAAGCAATTTAGAGGTAAAAAATTACCGAGCATCGCTCAGTGCTCCAGGCACTATAATTAAAAATAAAAACACAATCAAATTCAATAGTGTAATACAACACTCCCATTAAGCAAAGCTTATTTTTCTCTAATTCTTTTTGTTCTCTTAAAAAATAAATAAATAAATAAAAACTTAAAACTAATTTAAAGTTTTTTATTAAGCGGCCTTTATCTACATGTAGAAGCGAAACTATTAAAATTGTGCATTCTTTTTTTATGTGTATATCATTGGTTCCCAACTCGTAGAAGTCTGCGGACCACTCATTCTGAAATTGAATCAGACGGACCCCCCACCCTATCAGTTGTAATCAAATTCAAAGATATTTAAGTAAAATAGTTTTTTACAAGACATTATTTATTATTACTATTAATTAGCATACAGTATCTACAACTTAATTACAAATTATTTAATAAATCTTAGATAAAAACAAATACAAACAATAATATCGCGTAATATGAGTACACAGGAAGAGCTACCAAAAAGTATCGCAAGGCTCTGAAAGACACGCTATTAAAGACCAAGAATTTATTTTTTACAATGCATTGTTCATATCGAGGCAAATGGGTACCTTAGTGTTGTTAAATTTTTAACCGACTTCAAAAAAGGAGAAGGTTCTCTATTCGACTGATTTTTTTTTTGTGTCTATGTTACCTCATATCTGCGCCAATTGTAAACCGATTTTGAAAAAAATTTTGCATCGGGTTCAGTCTAGCTTCCGATTGGTCCCGTTTTTTTTATTGGTATTAGACCTTTTTTGTTAGGTTCGTTCAGGCTTACTTCTTTGTTTATGAGCCGATTTCGATGATTCTTTGTTTATTGGAAAGGGGGTATCTTAGGGATGGTGCCATATTAATTTGGTCAAGTTCTGATTATATGATCAGATGATCACTATTAATAACATCACTAAAAAGAGAAAAATAAAAATAGTTTTTAAGAAAAAAATAAAACTGACTTCAAAAAATTAAATGCAACAAATAAAATACACTAAAAAGTATAAAATAATTATTATCTTATTTAGTTACAACTAACCGACGAAATATTAACATGTAATTACTTTTTTATGTCGGTGCCAAACAAACTATACCTATAAGCGAGCGTACCCGCCAAACGTACTAAGTAAGATCTGTCGAGTGCGATTCATAAAAGGTATATGTTTGGCACCGACTTCAAAAAATAATTTCATTTTAATATTTCGTCGTTTAGTTATAACTAAATAAGATAATAATTATTTTATACCTTTTTGTGTATTTTATTTGTTGCATTTAATTTTTTGAAGTCGGTTTCATTTTTTTCTTAAAAATTATCAAGCTAGCGGTGTTCAGAAGAAAGTAAGCCCATGTCTCGAATATTGCTCGCATTTGGAGAGAGGAGCCTCCAAGCATTCTCTTAATACCTTGGATGCAATTCAGTGGCGAGTTATCAGACTGATAGAAGATCCAACATTAACTGACCCTCTCGACTCCTTAGCCCATCTTAGATCTGTCTCTGCCCTTTCTCTTTTTTATACCATTGTTCTGAAGAGATAAAATAAACAATCTCTCCAAAAGCTTCATTTGCACGAAATTCACGATTTTCTAGGACTCAACATTTCTACGCGCTTAAATTGGATACTAACGCATTCGCCAACTCGTTTATCCCTATGACATCTAAAGACTAGAACTCTCTTCCTTGGGCCGTCTTCCCAGTAACATATAATCTTCAATCTTTCAAGACACGCATCCACGAATACCTTCAAATCCCTAAATCTCTTCTTATTTCCAAGATACAAGGGTCCATCGCGGACTACACAGATTGAACCTTTTGGGTGCAAATTCTTCTTGTATCAGTACCTATCATTATAAAATTAAAGCATCAAATTATGAAAATTATATATTTGTTCATTTTTTCTATATTAACAAAAAAAGAACGAATTTAATAACTCAAGTATTTTGGAAGACAAAACTTACGAAACCCTCAGTATGCGAGTCTGACTTGCACTAAGCCGGTTTACTTAATATTATCTCTCTTCTTTCAAGAATGAGAGATAATCATAATTTAAAGTTGAAGAAACTACATGGATTCTTATTTTAGAAAAAAATAAATTTTTGTTTAATTTTCATTGCAGTAATTGATATTTAGAACATAATGAAAAAATAAATCGAGCAGTGAAAAACACATGTCTGGTTATAAAAAAAATGTGAGATGAGTTTAATAAAAATTAATTAACTTTCTATTTAAAGTCCAAAATATAAACATAAATAAAATATGTATATAAATTGAAACTCTCGAAATGACACCCATTTTTCATTCTGTTAGTTAGATTGATTAAAGTTTGTTCTGTGTTTGTGAGATAAAGCTTTCATGGTTATACTCGAATGATGAATAGAGTGGAAAATGCAATCATAAATGAAAGCATTTATTTTTACATAAATTTAATCAAAATTTGAAACATTACAGAAATATAATATACCTACCTATACGTGCATATATGGGGAAAAAATATTTTCAGATAATCTCTAATTTAAGATAAGTAATTAAAACATACAAATAAAAATATATCGAGCGTGGAGAATCAGACAGAAGAAAAATGGACATAATATATTATAATAACCAGATGTGAAGCCCGCCTTCGGCAGGCATCTCGCAAGCCAGCACGACACTAAATTTTATTTGTCATGAACAATTAGTGGGTTATAAAATTTAAAATATCTCATCGGCGTCGTCGTGCAAGCCGATTATAATAAGTATAGATAGCAGTAGCGGTTGGTGACTTTTCAACCACATAGGATACTGTCCAAAAAAGCACCCTTTATTTTTTAAAATTTTATTTTAATCTTCCCTCTTTTTGCAAATTTCATCGAATATGGCATCATTTTCGTTTTTTACAAATTTAACTTTGGATTTTTTAAAAATATTCGCCCCAAATTGATACTGTTTTGTGTGAATGAGGGTAGAAGTCAGAAATTAAATATTATGACTACAGAGTCCCTAAAATGGAAATCGACGATCTTCCACAATGAATCAGCCTGTCCTATAAGAAAATCTTAAATTTCTCCTAATTTTATTTCTATGACTAGTTATTCAAATGCGAGGAATTTATTTTTCTTAATTTAAACTTATTGATTTTTCAAATCTTTGATTTTCTTTCTTGATAAACGAAAGTCATGTAGGATAATTCCTTGATATTTTAGCTAAAATTAAATGAAAATAGTTTTCTTTCCTAATAGGGATAGTTGAAAGAGGACTAGGATTTTTTTCGAACAAGAATTGGACTAAAAAATGGATCTATTTATTAATATAAAAATAGATAAATAAATATTATGTTGATATAATTTTGTTAATATTTGTGAACGGATAAACACTAGAAACTAATTAGCGCTTCATTTTGTTAAAGTAATGGTAAGTTTTCAATTCCATTTCAGTTGATTGAACGGTGTGGGAAACTCGATTCAATATGATACTTTATCTGTTTCGCATTGGATAAAGTAAAAATGGAGAAATGATTTGCGCCTTTGTTTTATCAGGGTAATCTAACCTTAACTGATCTGCCAATCCAGTTGTCTATATAGCAGGGGCCCCCATATTTCGAGGTGTAGTTATTAAATGACATGAATAAACGGCTGAAACTGTTTATTATTCGCCCTATTAGCTCATTTTGTAAAAAAATCATGTTTGTTTATTAACTTGAAAAAATTTGGCCTCAGTGCATATAAAGGCACCAATCGAAATTTCACACGACGGCGCAAAAAGGGAATTGGCGCCCTGCTCAGCTTTTTTTTTATCTGTCATCCAAATTAATCATTTCAAATAAAATTACCTGCTCTAAGCTATTTATTTTTAAAGATTTTTAAATTCGTGCATTAAAGAGTTAGAAAGAGGGTATATAAATTTTTTTCCTAATAGGGATAGTTGAAAGAGGATTAGGATTTTTTCGAACAAGAATTGGACTAAAATAATGGATTAATAAATATTATGTTAATGTAATTTTGTTAATATTTGTGAACGGATAAACACTAGAAACTAATCAGTGGTTCATTTTGTTAAAATAATAATATTATTATTTTATTTTATTTCGTAAGATTGGACGGTAAGAACGAAAAACAGAATACTAAATAAAAAATAATAATGAAATTGGAATTTTGGAATTGTTGTGAGTATTTCGCGCTATTTTCATTGAGTTCTTCTTCTCCAATTAGAAACCAATCGATATATAAATAATTAAATATATAAACTTTATAATAATTAGTAAAATGGTAAAGTGAATGGTTTTAAAATGACTAATAAATTGTTTTATAATTTTTATTTTTTTATTATAACACCAGATTGCTGTTTTTTTAATTCATAAAAAAAAACTTTGTCGGGTGTGGGGTTCGAACCCACGCGCTCATCGAGTACCAGAGCTTAAATCCAGCGCCTTAGACCACTTCGGCCAACCTGACGTTGTGATTTATTCACAAAAGCACACTTAGCATCGAGAAATTTTAATTCATCTCAGGCCCAAAGAAAAATACTCTACAGATAAAGTTTAGCAACCGCTGTTGCCTCTTTATTATTTTCTTGGGTTCTTCTTTCGGCCTTGAGGTGAATTAAAATTTCTCGATGCTAAGTGTGTTTTTGTAAATAAATCACAACGTCAGAGTTGGCCGAAGGTGTCTAGACGCCAGACTTAAGCTCTGGTACTCGATGAGTGCGGTTCGAACCTCACACCTGACAAATGTTTTTTTTTATTCATTTTAAGACATTAAAAATAAAGTAAAATTGAAAAATACATAAATTAAACAAACTAAAAATTAAAAGTAAAAGTACTAGCAAATTTACAAAAAAGTTGAAATATTATAATATTATTTTGAATCAACTAGTGGATCCAGCACACGACTTCCAGATTCATATTTAAAATTATTCTACTAAGTTTCCACTTTCGAAATTAGTCCATCATAAATTCAATAAATAGATGGTGGGAAATTATAGTGTCAAAAAATATGAGAAAATGTATAATATAATTAGCACTCGTACAAAATAATGATAATATTAAACAGAAAGGAAGCGTTTCAATTGAGAAAAAATATTAACTATACATAAGAAATATTTTGATACTTGTTAAGCACCGCTATTTTCAAAAAATCGTAGGAATCGTTTTCGGAGGAAAAAAAATAAAATAAAATAACAACCCCCTAAACCTTCAAGCAAAGGGTTAAAATGGCTATATCATTTCAAACAAAGGCTTAACATACCTGGTTGGTTGTTTCCTCGGTTATGTATCAAATTTCGTTGCTTTGTGACTTGCTGATGATAAGATGTAGCAGTGCACACACATACACACACACACAGACAAACAATTGAATTTTTGGGAGCGCTTGTGTCTGACGCTCACAAAACCCGATTTCTTTCTCTAAGCTCACTTTCTATATCTTAATAGGACATTGAAAATTAATTATCATTTGTGGGTGTCCGAGTGTAATTAGCTTTTATATTTTTGAAGATATAAAACTTTGAAAATTTAAGCTCCTGAAAACAAGTGCAGTACTTTAACTTGAATTCTTCGCTATGTAAATGAAAACAAAAGTATTAGTTCAACGAGCAAATTAGAAAATTAGTTCCTACACATAGAGTGAAAAAAATCAACAACACATTTTGCAATAAAGACCTTGAAAAGTAAAGATCTATGATATGAATTAAAACAAGTTTACTAATAATGTCTAGACGTCTAGACCAGCGGTTGGCAACTTGTCGTCCGCCGACCATTGATGGTCCGTTGCATAATTTTAATGGTCCGCCAAGAAATTCAGATAATATTTAAGCAGCAAATGTACTAATTTTTAATATAATATATTATTATTATTTATTACTCTTTTTATGTTACCGTCAAATAAATGCAAATAAAATTATTAGTATATAAATAGGTAGGTATCAGCGGCTGTTGGGAATTTTTCAACCAGTGCATGCTGACCAAAAAAGTACCCTTCATTTACTAAAATTTTATTTTAATCTTCGTTTTTTTTTTGGAAATTTCATCGAATTCGGCATCATTTTTGTTATTTTTCAAATTTAAAATTAGTTTTTTTTTTAAATATATTTTGGGATCTTCGCCCCAAACGGATACTGGTTTGTGGGAGGAGGGTAGGAGTCAAAAATTAATTTTTGTGACTTAAATTCCACAGATCCTGAGATGCAAATTTACCATCTTCCACAATGAATCAGCCTGTATGTAGTATAAGAAAATCTTAAATTTCTCATAATTCTATTGCTCTAAGCAAGCTATGACTTGTCCATAGTACTCTTAGTTATTTCAAATCTTATATATTGAGACTTTTAGAAATGGATTATTCTCGAATCATCTTTATTTATTCTTTTTTTGTATTATTATTATTTTAATAGTTCATCAGAAAAACAATTTTTAGTCGACTTTAACTCGCCTGAACTTGTCTTTGATCTGCTTGAACTGGAAGATATACCAGACAGGGACTTCAAACCTTTTATGCGCGCACTTTTCGGAAAAATCATTCATTTTAATTGCCCCTTGAAACAATGCAACAATTTTATTTCATTTCGAGAACCAATATTCTTTTCAAAACAAAAAATGTTTTTATAGAAATTTCCAAAATAACGGATAATAATTTCAAAATTTAAAGATCCTCCTGAAATTGTGGAGTCAACCATTATGAAAATACTCTAAATATTTAAAATTTTAGGGATGCGCCGCATCCACAGCATCCATGAACCGCACTCCACTGTTAGATTGATATCATCAGAGAATGTTCATACTTTGAAATCACCTACCTTTTATCTCCAAATAAAATAAAAAGAGAACAATCAACCAAGATTTTTGTCAATTTTAATTCATGAAAATAGCTTATGATAGTATAAAACTATATTTGTTGCTATAATAAATCCCAAAAAACCAACCCTTATTTTGTAAAGGCTATTTTTGAATTCCATTATCGAACAAATATAATAGAATCGGCGATTCTATTTCGACCGAACATTCATGAAAAATTTAATGTTGAGATTTTTAGAGATCTTTTCATTTCAAAATTCCCTTCTAAAAAAGTGTTTTTTTTAATTCTGTATACCCGTATACGTGTGTGTGTGTGAAAGAATTACGAAAATTATAACTTCACTGTAAAATCAATAATTATTAAATTGGGAGGTTTTTGCTTAATGGGTGTGGCGTCGGCTGATTTTTAATTTTTTTTTTAATATTTTACCTCTATGTTGAGTTGGGTGTCGGAGGGATAGATAAGGCACTGTCCCGCTCCAGCATAGTTGATGGCGATCTTCAAGCGGGAGGCTCAGGTTCGGGCCTTGTTAGCGTATAAAATTTTGACCAGATAAGACTCCTTCACTAACACTAATTTACATTTTACTCATGTGCTGTCTAAATGGGCTCTGTTCCTGGTAACAAAAAATAAAAAAATAAAATAAATAAATAAATATTTTACCTCAGCTTTCTGATGTTGCAGCAGAAATCCCAAATTCAAATAAAAATTTGACCGACTAAAATCCGGCTCCGCCACTAATATTATTATCAGATAATCAAATCTTCATACTATATACCCAATGACTATAAATCCGAGGCCAATAAAATTAAATAAATAAAAGCAGTACTTTTTTCAGAAAAGAAATATGTATTTGCAGCTCCAGAGCCGCTGGTTCCTGACTCTTGGGTATTCTGTATAATTTACGTTGTGGATATTATATTAGATTTTTGATTTTTTTCATTTAAAAAGTTAATAAAATTTCCTAATTTAAGGAAATAGGTTAAACAAACTAATTTAATTTCCTTTATTGTTTTATAAATAAACTAAATTGATGTTTAGCATTTAGTAATGAATTAATTCCAAGATATATCTCATGGCTATTTCCTAGTGGATATACGAGCCAATGAATTCTACCTTGATATTCATATAAGGCGGAGAGAGGTTTAATGACCGGAGACAGAAACTAATCACTAGGTGAATATCGGTTCATCTCGCTCAAGGTGGGGGCAAATGTTAGCGGGGATCAGCTGCTGCATAAACAGTAACAGACAAGACAATTAGGATCAGGGAAGATAATTATTCATAGATGGAAGTGTATAATTGATAAATAAATAGCTCCGATATATAGGCACTAATTACGAATTCATTAGTTAAGTTACGATATAAATATTAATTATAATTGTGGTTTAATAGAAAAACAAACAAAAAAGTCAATTGATTTAATTTTATCTTTTGTGGCCTAAGCCGAAAGTTTGGAAAAATTATAACTATTTAATTATATAATTAATTTTATGTTCAATAATTAATTTATTCTCGCTTTTAGTTTTAATTAAAGCAATTTGAGTTTATTGGCCATTTTTGCCTTCCTTTCAAATAATCCTAGTTTTATTAGTTTCTTCATTCTATTTGTACAAGCAGTTTTTATTTCCTTTTTTTCGCACCCTCTCACTCATTGATTTATCGCTTAGATGTACAAAAAAATAATTATAGACCTAAAAGTATGAATAAAAGATATATTTTCCAATCTATTAATGATAGCTAGAATAATTTTCTAAAAAAAAAAATAGAAGTAAAAATAGTATAGTTTTATTCTTGTGATCAAAGAATGATTTATTATGTCAAATATGTACCTATTCGTATGAATACCAATTATATAAATTGAGAGAGTTTGAGAAGTTTTTTTATTATTTATAGTACGGAAATCTACTTCTATTGTGATAGGCTTCAAAAATTCCAATTAGTGAAAGAATTTGATTTTTTATTAAAACGTGAAAATGATAACACAATTAAATTATCACAAACAAAATATGTCCCTATTTTAAACAAATATAATTTTCTAACATTAAAAGTAAATCAATCTTGAATATTTTACTTAGGTAGCTAACTTATTAGAAAAAGATAATAAATATTGATAGTCTTGTTTAAGTTAGTCCAAATTCTCTTATTTTAATTATTACTGTCAAAAGTAAATCTATAATTAGATTAATTAAAATCTAAGATACCCCTTAAATTTGTATAAATATTAAATTGAAAGTTTTTGCCGAGAGTAGCAGAATTTTTATATATTGAAGGAGACAATAAAGAGTGTGTCTTCTGCTGGAATTTTAAATTTTATTTATTTATAACGAGACTATAGTTTCGAGGGCAAAGCAAATAAAATTTGTAATTCCAGCAGAAGACACACTCTTTTATTGTCTCCTTCAATGTATAAATATTGCACACTAAATTGATACGGAGATTTCTCTACGAAAGAAATCTTATTTTCCTGAAAAACTGCGATTATAATAATCAATTCAAAGTCACTTACTTCAGTCCGAAAAAAGGGCTTTTGGAAAATGTAGGTAGGTATATACTTATAG
Source organism: Forficula auricularia (assembly GCA_024734495.1). Classification (NCBI taxonomy): domain Eukaryota; kingdom Metazoa; phylum Arthropoda; class Insecta; order Dermaptera; family Forficulidae; genus Forficula; species Forficula auricularia. Next base: position 85,271 of record JALMQS010000077.1, on the reverse strand, counting down.
ATACTAAGATTGAAAATTAGTGAGTGTTTTTACATAATTGAAATAAATATCTTCTTCAAATGCCATTCTTGATTCCGATTACTATGTAGAGCAGTGCTTCTTAAACTATGGATCACGACTCCATTTGGGTTCGAGAAACATAGGGCAACAATGAAAATGAAACATTGATCCATGAAAAAATTAAAATGTACAATGGCCAAAGATTGATGTTTAGTGAATTCGAAGTAGTATATTATTATCTGTCATGGAATTTTCAATAATTTGTGAAATTGATATTTTGTATTTGATATATTTATTTATTTATTTGCCTCGACGTATTGGCGATTATAAAATCAAAATCATGATGATCAACTCCTTTTTGACATTTTATTTAATAAGAAACAAGGAGATCCATTTCATTTTTATTTATATTTAATAATTGTATAATAAATTATATAATTTTAATAAATAATACAATTATTATAATATGTAAGTTTGATAAAGATTTGTTTCATTATAAATTTATTTAAGATTTGCAAGCAAAAGTGATGGTTTATAGGTAGTATATAAATATTATATGCAATATTCATTTACTATGAGTTAAGATTTCTAGGTCACTTGTTTCACATTAAAATTAAAAAAATAAAAGATGTAAATTTTTTCAATATATATATTACGAGCTGTAAGCTCATCTTCAGCTCTAAATATATATATTGAAAAAATTTCCATCTTTTATGTTTTTAATTTTAATGTGAAACAAGTGACCTAGAAATCTTAACTCATAGTAAATGAATATTGCATAATATTTATTTACTTTTATCTTTATTAAAGATGTTTCACCTTGCACCAACAGCACAACCCCTATTAATTATTGGTATTATATATCTATAATATGGGGTCACGAATAAAATTTTTTAAGTATGCATTGTAATTTTATTGGGAAATTTTTTCTCATTGTCTTCCCCTAGAATTAGTGAAGAGCTTTAGACTCTGCTCTATCTGCGAAAAATATATAACATTATACATAAATACACGTGTACATGTCAGGAGGATTTCATCTCAAGGGTTATGCCAACTAGCCCAGATATCATGTTTGAAGTGCCGGATTTAAGCATAGGCTACCTAGGCTGCAGCCTATGGGCCCGAACCACAGTCCCGTGGACCTCTGCCGACTCCTGTACCACTGTATTACTGACCAAATGAAAAATGATTTTATGTAAATTTTTAAAATCAGGTTTTCTGTTTTAGTAAATACTATAAAAGTTTGAGTCATAGGTAATCATATTTTACCATTTGCATTTGGTTCATCAAATTCTAAATAGTCGTACTAGTACTAGTCGTATAGGTATGTTGTACGTACATTTTCTATAATTTAATAATAAACTTTAAGTTTTCAATTGAATAATTGCTGAAAATGCGGTTTTTTAAATTAATTAAAAAAAATATATATTTTCCCCGGTAGTTTCCGCACAGGTCCAGCCTAGGGGTCCACAGATCCTAAATACGGCCCTGCATGTTTAGCACATTATCGTAACGTACAAATTTTTTTATCACTCATGGAACTCAACCGCCTTCCAAAATAGGCATTTATTCACCACCGTGTATAATTTGGAGTCGAGAAAAATTTACCCGTGAAAATGGGGTCGCGAAAGCTTTAGGAGAATTGTTTTAGACTAAGAAAAATCGGGTAACAAGAGTTCTGCTTTTGAATTCCAGATACCAAACAATGATCCTTCTTTCTGCTGATTTCATCAACAAGACTTTTTCCAACAACCTTCAATTTTGTATTCTATCATATCTAGTCCTAAATCTCTCAAAAATGTATTGATTATTGGACTTTTAATTATTAGTGCTATATTATTTTTTTATATTTAAACTTTTTCTTGTTCAATATTAAGATGTATAAGTACTAAAATATGACCGTCAATCTTTTGATGAAATCATGATGTTTGTTGTTTCTTTTAATACGTTTTAAAGATCCCTCTAAAATTAGAATTAGTTTTAGTTAGTGTTTGCACGCAAGATTTTCAGATTGGTTCGATGACACACAGACACATAAAGCAGGAAAGTTAAAATATCAAATCATAAAGTTACTACAATAAAAAGTTTTCAGAAAATGATAAGGAATATATATTATATAATATAAACTTATTACTTAAAGTAGAGAGAATAAAAGTTCATTTCCATGAAAACATTAGTAAAGTACAGTTGAATTATAAACAATATTTAATTTTTTATTTACATAAACAAAAAAGTACCTACCTCTTCTTACTATACAGACAATAACACCTTTCTTTTTCCATGGTTATAGAGGTAAAAATTTAAATTTCTCCTAACAAGTATCTTAGTCTGATTACCTTCTAGATTTATATAATAAAAATACTATGTTCACTGATTTTATGCTATTTTTCTTATAGTAAATTATCAATGAAATATAGAAAGTGATTATTTTTTTCGTGCATATCAGCCAATCGTAAGAGTGTAATTAGATAGGGTGTAGCACTACAATTTCGATAATAAATAATCTATTTATTAAATAATACAAATTCAAACAGGTAAGTTACATTTAATAGTAAACTCAGCAACTGCAGAGTTTCAAAGTAAAATAAACTGCAACGGATCGTTGCTAAACTTTATCCAAATTCATTTGAAATATTAATATGTTTATTCCTTTATTATTAATCAGATATCACTTGCAATTTGCAGTTCATATTCTAGAGTAAAGTACTTTAAAATATACTTTTACTAAAAAGTTTATTTAACCTTTTTTGTTCTCCCCAAGATACTTAATTAGGATATTAAATTTCATCAAAATTGGTTAAGTCATTTTCAAGATATTTAGAAAAAACTAAAAAAGTACCGAAATAAAGTACTAATGTTTGTGGGCCGATATGTACCAAAAACTGATTAGCGCTTCATTTTGTTAAAATAATGGTAGGTTTTTCAATTTCATTTCAATCGTTGCAAAGGTGTGGAAAAAATCGTGGACGAAAAAAACGATAACATCCATCCATCCGCACGCACTTCCAAAAAAAATGGCACTTTTTGGCCTTTCGACGAGACCCCAGGTAATTTTTGGCAAAATCGTCACGTGCTAAAATTCAATCTAATTGAATACTACAATTTGTGACCTTAATTGAGTCCATGGGTTCCGTAGTCTTTACCTGAGGACCCTTGAAGTCCCGCTTGGCGCGAGACCGATTACTAATACTTACCCATGCTTCGCATTGGATAAAGTAAAAATTAATTCAAACAAAAATGTTTGAATTAAGAATAAAAAAATTTTCTTAGTTATTAAAATTTAAATATTTTAGGTTATCAGCAAAGTATTATATTTTAAAGTCCCAAACCAAATAAAAATAATTCAGTTTACAAATCATAAAAACTTATAAAATTTCAATGGAATTCTATCTAGGAGAATAAAGGGGTGAAGTATGTGATAAAAAAACTCACCCTTAGTTTTACGACATGTCTTCATTTGAGAAGAGCATTTCAAACTGCCCCACGCTAATAAAACCCCCCAACTTTTATTACACTCACCTAAATCCTTATATTGAAATGATTTAGAAATAAATTTTAATTAAAGAGAAAAAATATATTTCGAATTAATATAATATCCGAATCAATAATTTTTCATCTACTTAGATTATTCATTTTCTGATCCGAAAATATGGTCTACTGTTTATTTAATTAAAGCTTTCCATTAATTTCTAATTCTGATACAGGACATTTCCAAAAATTCCAATCAGTCTCAATACTAGTGTGATTATTTTACGATATATATATTTTATTTCTGGAAAGCAAAAAGTCATTTCAGAGAACAACCTGAAGATAAGTGATACCCGAGGGGTGAATCGCGATTGGAATTAGGTGTACACCGTCTTTGGAATTATTTGGAATTACTTTGGAATTCATTAGATAATCTATTGTCATATATTGTCTTCTACTTGGAAATAAAAGTGGGAGTGGAAGTAGGTGTACACGATTTAAGGTCTCGGTTCACCCTTCGGTGATACCTAAGCTGCTTATGCAATGACGAAATGCATGCATGACTTCCTATATAGTTATTAGTATTTGGTTATATTTTTCCTGGCTAGATAATTAATATCAAATTATAATAAAGAGACAATATTCAATTTTTCTTTCGGATCGGTATCTAATTGTTGTTCTAAAACATACAATCAGAAAGTTTTCAAGTAAGAAATTAATTTCTAATGAAAATGGAGTCGAAAAAATTGACCGAAATGTTGATTATATTTTCGATAATCTTGAAATTTAGTTCCAGATTCAAAATTTAAAATTAGAAATTTTATTTTTTGAAATTAAAAATGAATATCGATAAAGTGCATTTACAGCATGTTATGCTTTATGAGTTTCGGAAGGGAATAAACGTTTCTGCAGCCGTGAAAAACATTCAAGATGTTTATCAGGATCAAGCACCAGCTAAACGAACTGAGGAAAAATGGTTTGCTAAATTTCAGCTCTGAGAATTTAACCTTGAAGACGATGAAGGTGATGCTCTCAGTTTGGTGGGATTGCAAGGTCATAATCTATTTTGAGCTTCTCCCTGCTGGCGAAACGATTGATTCGGACAAGTACTGTCGCCAATTAACCAATTTGAATCGAGAAATCAAAGAGAAACATCTGAATTTGTCAAATCGCAAGGGAGTCATCTTTCATCAGGACAACGCCAGACTACACGTTTCGAAAAAGACGCTGTGCAAGCTGAAGAGCCTGAAATGGGAAGTCCTAACGCATCCACCGTATTCTCCTGATATCGCACCATCTGACTATCACTTGTTCCGGTCATTGTAAAATTATTTAAATGGAAAAAACTTTGACTCTTTGGCGGCCATAAAAAACGGCGTGTCTTCGTTCTTCAAATCTAAACCGCGCAGTTTTTATGATCGAGGCATCCGTCTGCTGCCAGAACGATGGAAATAGATTATAGAAAACGATGGAGAATATATCATTGATTGAATAAAGATTTTGGTTTGCCTAATCGCTGTGTGACTTTTACTCACAAACTCCGCACGCACTTTCGCACGCACCCAATATCTCTATATTCAAGTCTCAATGTTTTAAGGAAGTTTATGATTTTATGTTGGGCCACACTCATTGCAGTGCTGGGCCGCATGCGGGCCGCGAGCCCCGGGTTGGACAACTCTGTTGCAGAGTGTAGTTAAATAAAACTTTTTGACTTACATCTTCAGTGAAAGGGTTTGAATTTGTTTTTTCGTTTTGAAAATTATAGATCATGGATATACAGCATTCTCCTAACAACTCTGAAAATTTATATGGACATGTTTTTAAATCTATTTTTTTGAACGTTTTTTTCTTTCGGTTTTTCGATAGAGATAGAATGGATTGTAGCAGACCTTTTACATTCATTAACTTAAGTGGTATCAGTCTGAATAATAGTTGGTCTTTTTAATCTCTGCTTAGAGAATATTTTAGCAATAATAGAATGTGTATTTTTAAATATCACTCTCTCTCTTTGGTAACCACAATCACCTGTCAATCATTCTCTATCTATAAATATGTATGTGTCAAGCGCAGATTATAATTCTATATTTTTCTCCCGAGCGTGTCGGGTAATAGTTTCAATTCAAGAACAGTATGGTCTTTTTTCGCGCTTCTGCCAATACGGACAATGCCATATATTTCAAAGAACTAGAGTAGTTGGAATTGTGGCGTAGATATAGGGTTGCATCTCCCACCATAGGCACAGAAGTTTGACTTTTTCATGGGGGGGGGGGGGGGGGGCTCAAAAAAAATATAACAACAGAGTAGAAGTGAAAATGTTTAATCAAATGAATATATTTTTACATATTGCTGGCCAGAAGGCTACGCTCCCTGGACTCCGCAGTTAGTTTTAAAATAAATTTCATAGTTTTAATAAATTTTATTTGTCATGAACTATTAGTGAGTCTTAAAAACGTTGGCGTCGTCACGAAAGCCGGTTATAATAAGTAGATATAGATAGATATAGAATATTACATTTAACTATTTAAAAATAAATACATTTTAACACTTAAAATAGTGTACAAAAAATTAATATTTAATATATTTTAGAATTATTTTAATTATCATTACAAAAAAGCAATCGACATAATATGGTCTTTGGGTAGATGAGGGGGTTCAAAGGTCAGGGGGCTCAAGCCCCCCCCGGAACTCGGGAACTATATGTGCCACTATCTCCTTTTAGGTCATCTCAATCAATTCTACTAATACGATGCTCGCAACACGACTGTGATAGGAATGATGTAAAAAAGCCAACAGCACTAGGTAATGTGACAAGTGTGTGACAAGAGGACAACAATACAATTCCACAGATGAGGATCCCCCAAAACAGAACAAAACATGTCAAGCGATGCTTACTTCGATAATTTTTTGAAAACAAGCAACCAGTGATTTTAAAATTCCAAGGCACTTAATAGTCAAATAATAGTTATATACAAAATCAGAATTTTACATTTTAAGAAACTTTTAAATTTCTAAAATTCACAAAGATTTACTTCATAGAAAAATAAATTGACACACATTCGCGCGGTACCCCTAGAAACTCCAAGGGTACGCGTATATCATACTTTGGAAAAGATTGATCTAACCCAGCTGTTCTCAACAGTTGTACAATGATACACGAGAGATCTTTAGTTGTAGAAACAAGGTTGTATGTTGTGTGATCGATTAGTCTCCAAATGTTTGTCTTTATCTTCTCTTTAATCAGTGGGATAGCCAGAAAATTTTCATGGGGGAGGGGGGTCAATTCACAAATATTTAGTGGGATTTTTTTTATTAAAACATATAAGTACTTCAAGAAATTAAAAAAGAACAAAATTCTTGATTAAACATATGAAATATATTTAATTACGGTTAGTTTGCTATAAGAAACGGTTTGTCGTTGCCGTTACTCATCCCATGAGCTCTGCCCTAGGGGGGGGGGGTTCAGACCCTGGCCGTGACATCGACCGATTTCCACTTTTTTCGATACAAAAAATTATTTGAGCAATAATTTAGAATTTAGAGCATAGACGAGGTTTTTAAATTTATATTCATAAATTTTTTTTGTGTAAATAAAAATGATTTTTCACATCGGTTTCGGATAAAGGGTTGTTTCCTTTATTATCTCAAAGATTTTTAGCGAAATCCGTAACATCAATCAAATTCCACGATTCAAATCATTGGGCTTGAATTTTCAGACTAAATTTTATCAACTGCAGTAAATTTTTAATTATTCATCTTAGAGCTTTGACTCTTATAGCCATTTTTGTTTATAATTGAATTTTCTTTAACAATGGTCATTATATAAAGTTATGTATTTCAAAGGGTTAGGCAAAAATGTGTAAATATATGTTTCATTTCAAATTTGATCTCTTATACAAGCAAAAGTAAGTCACCTACAAAAAAAGCTACATGAAACAATTTTTAGGTATTTAAATGCACTACAAATTTTTTTATATAATTAATTTGTCTTCGACCAATAATTTAGAAGATAGAAGAAGATTTTTAACCGACTTCAAAAAAGGAGGAGGTTCTCTATTCGACTGATTTTTTTTTTTTTTTTTTTTGTCTATGTTACCTCATATCTCCTCCAATTATGAACCGATTTTGAAATTTTTTTTTGCATTGGGTTCAGTCTAGCATCCGATTGGTCACTTTTTTTTCATTGGTATTAGACCTTTTTTGTTAGGTTTGTCCAGGCCTAACTTCTTTGTTTATGAACCGATTTCTATGATTCTTTTTTTATTAGAGAGGGGGTATCCTAGGGATGGTGCCATATTAATTTAATCAAGTTCTGATGATATATTTACTATTAATAACATCACTAAAAAGAGAAAAATAAAAATAATTTTTAGAAAAAAATAAAACCGACTTCAAAAAATTAAATGCAACAAATAAAATACACTAAAAGGTATAAAATAATTATTATCTTATTTAGTTACAACTAAACGACGAAATATTAACATGAAATTACTTTTTGAAGTCGGTGCCAAACAAACTATACTATAAGCGAGCTACCCGCCAAACGTACTAAGTAAGATCCGTCGAGTGAGATTCATAAAAGGTATATGTTTGTCACCGACTTCAAAAAGTAATTTCATGTTAATATTTCGTCGTTTAGTTGTAACTAAATAAGATAATAATTATTTTATACCTTTTAGTGTATTTTATTTGTTGAATTTAATTTTTGAAGTCGGTTTTATTTTTTTCTTAAAAATTATTTTTATAAAATTATATTCACGAATTCGTTTTTGTTAAAATAAAAATAATTTTTCAAAATATTTACCTTTTCTGTTAAAGGGTTGTTTCTTTTAATATTCCAAAATATTTTAACGAAATCCATGATATCAACCGAATGTCAATTTTATTCATCTCGTGTCGAGTGATTTACGTCGCAGAGCCAGCCTCTCGATATTATGCTAGACCAAAAGAATTAAAAAAAATTATTGCCGACTATCATTTCAATGTATATAACCGTGAGTTTAATATGAAAATGGGAGTTAAGTGTGAAAGCGGAGAGTTAATTACGAAAACGAGGAGCTAAGTAAGAAAACTGAGAGTTAAGAATTTAAACCATGAGTTAAGTAAGAAAACAGCTAATTAAGTATGAAATCAACAAGGTAAGTATGTAAACAGCGAATTTAATATGAAAATGGGGAGTTAATTGTGAAAGCGGAGAGTTAATTAGGAAAACGAGGAGGTAAGTAAGAAAACTGAGAGTTAATAATTTAAACCGTGAGTTAAGTATGAAAACAGCTAATTAAATATGAAATCAACAAGGTAAGTATGTAAACAGCAAGTTTAATATGAAAATGGGGAGTTAAGTGTGAAAGCGGAGAGTTAATTAGGAAAACGAGGAGCTAAGTAAGAAAGCTATTGTAACATTATATGTTGATGATTTTTTTGTGTTCTCTAACGATGAAAATGAAATGAAACATCTGAAAGAAATTTTAAATATAAATTTTATAATAAAAGACTAGATGTGTAAAACAATGTTTTGGAATGTCAGTTAATTTTGATAAATGAACAATAGTGTTACTCTGACTCAAGAGAAGTATATTGATCAATTGTTAAGCAGTTTTAATATGTTAAAATGTAAGACGGCTAATACTCCAATGGAGTCAAAATTAAATATTAAAAAGATAGATGTTTATTCAAGTAAAAATCCATTTCAACAACTTATTGGCAGTCTGATGTATTTAGCTGTGCTCACGCGACCTGATATAGCCTATTCAGTGTTATATCTTAGTCAATTTAACAATTAACATAATGAAGAATACTGGATTTATGCAACAAAAATACTAAAGCATTTAAAGAAAACTAGTAATTTGGGTTTGAAATATTGTAAAAATCAAAATATTAATATAGAAGGTTATGTAGATGCCGATTGGGTTAACGATCTTAATGATAGAAGGTCTTATACAGGTTTTTGTTTTATGTTGTCAGGATCGGTTATATCTTGGAGTTACAAAAACGCATTGCTCTTTCCAGCACAGAAGCAGAATATGTAGAAAACATAGCCTCCTCAATAAATTCAGATTTAAGCGTGCTTAAAAAATAGGGATCTCACAATTTGATAAACTTTAATGCTAGAAAAACACAATGCTGCCTAATTTCTAGGCGCGCAGATAGGAACCTTCCGGACATTTCCTTTGATTCGTGCTCATTGGAATTCCGTAATAAAATATCAATGTTAGGTGTCACCTTAGGTTCTGACGTCTCTTGGAATGACCATATTATCTCAGTGGCAAAAAGCTGCAGCATGTAAGCTTGGCTTTCTTTTTCCGAACCAAACGATTTTTCACCCCCACTCAACTCCTTATATTATACAAGGCTCAAATTCGCCCCTGTCTTGAATATTGCT
>JALMQS010000077.1:0-75324 GCA_024734495.1 Forficula auricularia | reverse complement strand
TAGGAATGGTGTTCTTGTCTGTCTTCCTGGCTCTCTTAGACGACATTTTCAAAGGCTGGATTAAGATTTTCGAGTCCCGAAACACACACACAAAAACAGAGACCAAATGCACACGCTGGAGTCACAGGAAGTAATGCCTTCCCCGGCGCGTCCCTGCCTCGTTGCAGGGCTGGCCACCCTCGCCCTGTGGGCCATTCCAGAACCACTCCAGAGCCCCTGATTGTGTCCGCGCGTGTTTCGATTCACGAACACCAGCTTGATTGATAACCAAGCTGGCGGCTTCTTCCACCTTTAGTTGGCGTAGTATCCAACTTCCGACACGGCCTCCTGACGTTTCACACGTCCTCGTGTGAGGTAGATTCTGAACATCCTAAAAAAAGAAAATTAAATATCCGCTTATCCGTTCGGTCACTCCTGACCATCCGAAAACACCGATGCTTGCCCATCTGTGACACCACCGCAGTCGTATTTACGGCGTCACCATCACCGCAAACACAGACCACGTGCCACTAGGACACCACAGCATCCGCGTACATTCATCAATGCTTGCCCTGTGACACCACCGCAGTCGTATTTACTGCGTCACCATAACGCCGCAAACACAGACCACGTGCCACTAGGACACCACAGCATCCGCGTACATTCATCAATGCTTGCCCTGTGACACCACCGCAGTCGTATTTACGACGTCACCATAACGTCGCAAACACAGACCACGTGCCACTAGGACACCACAGCATCCGCGTACATTCATCAATGCTTGCCCTGTGACACCACCGCAGTCGTATTTACGACGTCACCATAACGTCGCAAACACAGACCACGTGCCACTAGGACACCACAGCATCCGCGTACATTCATCAATGCTTGCCCTGTGACACCACCGCAGTCGTATTTACGGCGTCACCATAACGCCGAAAACACAGACCACGTGCCACTAGGACACCACAGCATCCACTTACAGTGTTATCACAACAATCATCTGCGCTATCACCTTGCCCCCGGGGCAATCGTCCCACGACGATCGCCTTGCGGCTAGGTCCAAAAAACTACGCCTTAAATACGGTCAATGTGTCACCACGACACACACCGTGAATACGGCTATTTTGCACCTGCACACTCACGCTTTCATACCAAGGCAACCATTCATCCATCATTTCATACACACAGAGCTTCTAAACCGTCATTTAATTTGACGTTTGCAGGTGTCTAGGTGGGCTCCATCTATTACATGCATCATGCACTGATATCTACTTTAGCTTCTAAATTGTAGCTTGACTCTACATTACATGCGCCTAGGCCTAAGCTCCATCTACTTCATGCACAGATGTCTACTTTTCTCCTCTCGCAAACTGGCTGAAAACGCGATCCTCCGCCTCGAAGCAGACATCCAAAGCAGTCAATAACTCTCGAAAGTCTTAAACTTAAAGATTAGTCAATTCACCTCAGCCAGGCCACTCTTCAATATGAATAGGAATCCAGTTCGGCTGAGATACGACTGTCAGGCAACAGACCCAAAGAGTCGAGTGCATCCTCATAGGCACGGTCGCAATTCAACCCTTCAACCTGATACGTCTTTCTCCAACGTACCACTGCCAAACCTCCACAACAATTAGACAATTAGACAATCACTATTATGAACAATTATCAATAATGACCAAATTTTTCTATGTCGCCTTTGACCTGATATTCACATTCATAACCACCTCCCCATCCTTCATCCACCAACAAAAAAAAACAGAGAAAAAAAAAAGGAAATTTACTATCAAACTTAATACAAACAAATCCATTAATTTCCCCTTTTTTTTTTTTTTTTTTTTTCTTTCATTATTGGCCAAAGCAAACTCGGGCTTTCCTAAAATTATTTAAATATTATTTAATTTAAGGCAATTGCTTCGCGACAACACCAGCAAACAGTCTTGATAAAAAAAACAAAAACACATCCGGGCGACCCCCCTCAGCGGATGGGACACAAAAGCAGTGCGAGCCGACAGCCAGGCCAAAAAAATACACTCGCAGAGCGCTCACGAAGCCAAAACTTCCCGCGAAGAAGAACCTCAAAAATAATCTCTTTACTCTACTTTCAAAAGATACCAGATTTTATTCATTATCATGAAGAAAAATCAGATTCAAACAAGTAAAAATTATAAAATTTGCTGTTTTTCAATATTCACTTGCTTATGTAAACAAGGAAAACAAAGGGGCGGAAAAAAAATGGAAATTCCTCACCCGAGTGTGTTAGTCGACCAGAAATAGGTTTGATGCTGCAGCTGTTTACACGTCTCTCTCTACGTGCTGAGTCACTGGGGGTGCTGCTGGCTGCTGTTGATGACGTCACACAGCGCGCGGCAATGTGTCCTTCCCCTCCGCACTTGATGAACACGGCTAGGACAGTCAGCTGATCGGTGAACGGGAGAAGCACAAAAAAAACAACTCTTATTTCGGGGTCTCTTGGCAACCGCTGTAGGGCCGGCATCATTACAAGGAGAAGCTGCTCTTTTCCGATAAGCAAAGGCCATCAGCTCTTGCTGCATTTTTTTCTCTAGAACTTTTGTATGCGCTTGTAAAATGGCTTGAAAACGGTCTTCATCGTTTGGGCTATTAACCTGTTGGCGTGGTTCAGATAACACTTCTGATGTAGGAATGGTGTTCTTGTCTGTCTTCCTGGCTCTCTTAGACGACATTTTCAAAGGCTGGATTAAGATTTTCGAGTCCCGAAACACACACACAAAAACAGAGACCAAATGCACACGCTGGAGTCACAGGAAGTAATGCCTTCCCCGGCGCGTCCCTGCCTCGTTGCAGGGCTGGCCACCCTCGCCCTGTGGGCCATTCCAGAACCACTCCAGAGCCCCTGATTGTGTCCGCGCGTGTTTCGATTCACGAACACCAGCTTGATTGATAACCAAGCTGGCGGCTTCTTCCACCTTTAGTTGGCGTAGTATCCAACTTCCGACATATTTATACATATTTTGATGTATTTATTTTGACGAATTCATGATGATATTGTACTCCTTTGGCTATGATATTATAAATTTGAAAAGAAAACATTTATGTCTAATTAAATCTGTCATTAACTATTTTTTTCCAAAATTGGAGCTAGGCCACTTTCAAAATAATCGGCTCAATTATATTCATGTTTTTTCTTATTAATTTATATCAAAATTTGTAAAAATACTATACTTTGCTCTAAAAATAAATTAAAAAAAAATTAAAAATTGTACATAAAGTTATGAGCCGGGTCTGACGGGCCCACTAGAGGTTTATTGGTTTATAATACATTTTTCAATGATTATTTTAATTTTTTTATTATTTTATATCAGGCTTTATAAAAATAAATAATAAATCAATACTTTTTTTACTGTTTTTATTGTTTTAATACACAGAAACCCCTGAAAGTCCCTTCTCGTTACTTTGTGTTTATAAAATTGTACCATGAAAAAATTAGGTATATAATTTTTTTTTTAGAAAAAAATACTTTAAAAATACTTTTATTATGTGTTAATGAAGGAATATTAAAAATTTGGAAATTATGGGACCACTTTTCTGAAAGTTATTGAAAAGAAAAGGTGTGACCGGGCCTGACAGGCCCGGCTTATTCGTTCTATGGTTAATAATGTATTTGAATATTCTATGGGAAAATACACTAGAGTGCAGCTAAATAAAAAAAAAATATTTCAAATGGGAGGAGATGTAAAATTACCTACCCATCTTGGGGATCCTAGAAACTTCGAAAACACTCAGGTGATGATATTAAGCAATAACTACCAACATTCTTAACGAAATTATTTCAAGTTGCTAATCCAGGTAATTAAAAGTATAAAACCAGAAACATGAGAGAAGAATTAGATGTTGAGATCACCTCTAAAGGGGCTAAGAGAAGATAAATAACAGATGCATCAAAAGTTTGGAAGTGCATAACTACTCCTTTCATGTTAATGTGTTATAGTAAAAGTTGGTCATTATGTCATTATATTTTAGAGTTGCATTAGCTCTATCTCATCAGTTATTATCTCTTAACTATAGAAAAGATTTTATTATTTTTATTTTGAAAATAAACTCTCTACTTTGCCTTTCATCCATATTTAATATTTTAATGGCCATGGGATATTTATATCCCTTGTTCGGGTAAATCTAGTTTACTTCAAAATATTCTAAAAAAAATAACGACTATGTAATTATCATTACTAAAATTTAAAATTAGTACATTAAATACAGTTTCCGATGATTCTTTTGATATTCATTGCGTTATTAAAATATTAGCATTGTAATATAAATTCGGATTGATTTTCACTTTTTAAATTTTCAACTTTGTTTATGATAGAGTATAATTTGCCTGATTAATTATGATCACATTCATCCTATCGCCCTTCTACCGGATCAATTTGCATTTGGTATTTAACAAATTTGTGATTGAATCGGAAGTAGAAGTCGAAAAATAATTGATGACTTGCCAGAATTGTGTACTAGCTTGTTGATAACATCACACCATTGATGAATGGAACGGGCGACATTGAACTATTTAGCATTCCATTATCTGTAACACCATCCAAATGCAGGAGGAGCTCTCCTCCTCGTTGATTAATAAACACTTTACATTGAATATGCAAACTATGGGTAAACCGCTCACATTAGAAAACAATTCAACATTACTCCAATTTACTTTGTTATTTACTTTTTCCATTTATCTATTTACATAAAAAAATATATATTATTAAACTGAAAGTTTCTTTTTGCCGAGAGTACCAGAATTTTTATAAATTAAAGGATACAATAAAGAGTGTGTCTTCTGCTGGAATAATAAATTGTTTAATTTATTTATAACAAGACTATAGTTTCGAGGGCCTTGCCCTCTTCATCAGTCTATTACAATTGATTTGTTAAAGTTTTTAATTGTAAAATAGACTGATGAAGAGGGCTAAGCCCTCGAAACTATAATCTCGTTATGAATAAATTAAACAGTTTATTATTCCTTTAGAAGACACTCTTTTATTGTCCCCTTTAAATATATTATTATTTAAATATTTTTTATTCCTAAAAATAAATACTTTCATGATTTATTTTTTTATAAAATTTAAGTTTTTAATTGACGACCGGCTAAATGGGGATTTAAGTTCCCGAGGCCAAGCCATGAAAATTTCTATTAAGCTATGGTTAAAAGAAAAAAAAGTTATTAATTTTGCTCAAAAACAGGCTTAGGAACCTTAACCATCACTGACCCATTAAATGAAAATTTCTATTAAGCTATGGTTAAAGTTCCTACATTTTGTTCAATTTGAGACTTAGCCCAATTCTATCAAGTGAAATTATTAAAGTTCTCTATTAATATAAATTAAAATTTTTTATAATAAATTTCCAACAAAACTAATTATTGAATTGTTTTGAAAGGATAATTGATTTTTAATAAATTCCCCGTGATTTCAGCAAAAAAAAAGATTTTCAGATCAAAATTTAATTTTCAATTGTTTGGCTTTTCTTAATTGCCTATCCAAAATCAATTGGATTTTTTTAGGGAGGAGTTTAACTTCACTTCAAGGTGAAAGTCAGAGCTAAAAATATTCCAGATTAACTCGATAAAGTTAATAGAAAAACTGCAAATCTCACTCTCATAAATTACTTTATCCTTATCGTTTTTTCTTTTGTTACTTTTTTTTATTTAAACTGACATTTGAATTAATTGGATTTATTTGCATCTTATTGACATTTGATATTTCCAATAATTTTTGTCTTGGACAGCTTACTTGCTTTATTCAGATATTATTGGCTCTGCAAAATGAGAGAAAACATGAAAAGAAACGATGTAATAACAAGAAAATTAAAAAAAATAATAATAAAATGGATCCATTGTTACCCACTATTATTATTGTTCACTAGTACAGTTATTTGTGATGTAAGAGAAATAGATCTATGTAGGAACTTTGCAAGCCAAAAACACTTTTAAGATTTAACGAACACTACGAACCCTTTCCATGAAAATTTTAAGGCTTTCTGAAACCACATTCTAACCTACTTATCGATGTAAGGTGGTAACTTGATAGTTGATTCATCTATTGTCTAGTTATGGAGTAAATCTTTAAAATTTAAAATTGATATTTTAAATATGATATCATTATTAATTAATTATTCTAGGGGACTTAGGCAGCAAAGACCAAACCCTTAAATTGTTAAATAGTCAACTTAATTAGCCTGAACAAACTGCCATATATACCCTAAGGAGTAGACCTAGTCTATGAAGAGGCTTGCAAAGCCTAAGGCACAAATTAATTCCAAACTTAAACAAGCACAAGATTGGAACTGAGTCGGCTGTAAATTACCCGGTCATCCAGTCAAGCTCTCAGCAAGAAAAATAGCAATTTCCACACAAATTAAAATCAATTCTTTCACTTTACTATTACCTAAGAAATAAACTATTCACTTTACTAACATAATAAGACATTAAGGAATTTCCAAAGTTTTTTTTTGTTATGATTTTGGTATTAAATCATGATAAATTCAAGTTGAACCCCTTTAGATAAAATTAGATTACCTACACCTACATTATAATTCCGCAACCAATTACAAGAAATATATTAGATTTAACTCAAAACATGATCTGTTGAATTTATATACAAGTTGTTCCACGGCTCTTTCCCTTTTGAATCCCTTGCATATTTCTCTTCCTCTTTCCGCCTGTGACCATTCCATATTGGTATCTGTCCGTTCGTAAACAGGACTAACTGGTGGTCAAAATAAAATCTAACACATTCAGGTCATATTTATTTTTATTGTATAAAGAAAATGATTAAAAAAAACAAAATTGATTATTAGTTTGTTGTTTACTATCTTATTACTTTTTTACTATCTTTAAATATTCTTCGGCATTTCAATTTTGAAAAATTAACTTCGGCATGATTGATAGTTGTGCAGCTGACCCTAGTAGTTTAGCTATAATTTTGACCACAAGACTGCGTAATGCCAAGAACCACTGACCAATACTCCCGGATCTGCTTCTAATCCATTCATTTTTCTATTTTCGCTCTTGTCTTTGTCTGTCCACTAGTCTATATACTATAGTATATAAAATTTAGGTTTTGTCTGTACATTGCTCCAAATCACGCCAACTTTTGGTTGCACACGTTTCAAACAAAGTTATGAACGAAAACACCCTCAAAAATTCATGTCTGTCTGTATGTCTGTCCGTATGTTTCCGTCGTTTCCGAAAAGTTGCCCACGATTCACGTAAAAACGGCTGAAGGGATTATTATAAAATTTCATATTCACATCAGATATATTCTAACTTACGTTTTTAGCTATATAACGATTTGATATTTTGACCGCAGAAGGGGGTTTGGGGGGCTTCTCATCTAATACTTGAAAATTTTCTAATAACTCCAAAACTATTAACTCTATGGTAAATTTTATAATGAGCAAAGTTGTAAAGTTTAAAAAAATTCCCCCAAAAATCCACAGAAAAAGGGAGGAGGGTCAAATATGAAAATTCTTGCTCTTGGACCAAACTCAACCAAATTTTGTATACATAATCGGTGGATCACTAGAAGGCTAGAAATGCAAAAACTAACCACTCAAAATGGGGGAGGGGGATCAAAAAATGTGTGAGTGGGGTGGTGCAGGGTGTTCAGGTGAGGGAGAGGCGTGGTGCGGGGTGGTGGGGTGGGGGCGGTGGTTGGGCACGGGTGCATGGTGCTGGGGGTGGGGCGGGTGGGTGGGAGTGGGGTATGAGGGTGGGGCTCGTGGGTTGGGGGTCCAGGGGGCGTGCCCCCTGGCTAGCAAGAGGGTCGCCGAAGGCGGGCCTTGCAACTAGTTTTCTATATTCTCGTCTGTCTTCAATTTTTTATAGTAGGGACAATGTAAGTCGAGCTCTTCATCATTATTGACAAATATTATCTTCCAACCACTTTAGAATCTCACTAATCTCTTCCACCTCATTCCCCTTCCCCACCCTGACTCCCTATTATTTTCTACTCCTTTGATCTCCTTCTAGCAAGTTTATGAACTAACTATTGTGATGTAATCTACAGCCGTCTCAATCTAGGCTGTGTTGCTTGAATTTGACTTAAATTGATTTAAGAAGTTTATGAGAAATAAATTGGTGTTGTTAATTTAAAACTAGAAACGACATGGATCAAGAGTACAGAATATTGTCAGTATTTATTTATTTATTTATTTTGAACGGAACAATTCCTTTTACATATTTACAAGCATACATTTACATAAATTACAAGAATACATTATTATATAAGAATACAAATCATACAATCAGACTCAACCAAACATCAGCAAAGTCAATCTACCCAGCATCAGTCTCCTAACACTACCAAGAAAACAATTGTCAACGTCAACGCCAATGAACAAACACCCCATTACATTTGTTCATCATTCGGTTTAGGAGGGAAGCCATCATATAGTTTGATCTCGGGCAGTCAATGTAAAACTATAGGGAGAAACTGGCTTTTTATGTTATTATGTATATTTATCATAGCTTGAAGACAACTCAGAATTATAATTCGAATCGTCTTGGGATAATCCATGAAATTTTATCTTTAATCAAATAAAAAGATAAAAAAATTCCATCTCATCTTTTATCTTAAGAAAAACGTTCACGTGGGGATCCGATTAACGAGAGCAAAAAAACAAAACTTAATAAATTTAAAAAAAAAAAAATTGAAAATGCAATTGTGTTCCCGTAAAAATCTATCAGCCACTTGAAAGGGGATGAGCTTAAATTTGATGTTCGGAATTCATTTTTAATGGAGGCTTACGTCGGTTGGGATGCGGGAGGCCGCAACCAGGGGCGTAACGAGCATAACGAGGTTAGGTGTGCAGCCGACGTGCCCCTTCTCAAAACCGCCCTAAAATGTCAGCCTGCCTCGAATTAACCCTAACCATCGCTCTAGCGATCGACTTAGGGTTGTTCCTCCCCCGTCACGGTACGTTATTAAATAAATAAATGTTATTAAAGGAAACGCCATGCCAGGTGCAGACTCAGTTATTTTTCTCTGCATATCTAATAAGCGCTTGGAAATCTTGGAAATAATTCCAACATTTTTATCACCGAGGGTTCTGGCATAATGATATAATGACATTTTAATTGAACATTTTTAATATGCCTTCAGTATAACTCAATTTTCTTAATATAAATTCTCATTAAAGCATCAAGATTATATTTTCAGTACTGGACTATTAATTTCTATCCATAATAATAAAAACAAGAAACTTATTTCAATATATAATATTTTTATATAAATATGTCATGCCGATGAGTGGAGTAGCAAGGGTAAATGTGCTTAGTGCATTAGTGCACTTTTCCAATTTAACAGCGAAATCTAAGTGTATCCAATCGAAAAATGTAATACATGATAAATAACAAATAAAATATTCTAAATCAAAAGACTGATGATGAAGATCAAACCTTCAAAACTATGTATATCTCTAACAAATAAATTATATATACATATGTTGCAGTATAGCATCTTACTAGTTAAAACGCGTTTCACTGAATATCTTTGTGGCAACTAGAATTTACTGATGTTGGTTGAGTTTGGTCCAAAGGTCTAAGAATCTTCATTTTTGACTTTCCACCTCATTTTGGGTGTTTATTTTCAAAATTGTTTAAACAAAAATGTCAAAAATTACATTCTCTATAACTTTTCTTCTAATGAGGATGTAATTTTTGACATTTTCGTTTAAAAATGAGGCGGAAATTCAAAAATGAAGATTCTAGACCTTTGGAGCAAACTCAACCAACATCAGTAAATTCTAGTTGCCACAATGATATTCAGTGAAATGCGTTTTATCTAGTAAGAACCCATTTGATTAAAAACGGGTTTTTACTGCAACATATACATATTTAAATTTGGTATATATAGATATATGACGCATAGAGAAAAAATGATGGGATGTATTGTATAATATTTTTTTTTTTTTTAATGCAATCGAATGCAAGAAGGGGTGCACCAGTAAAGATGTAGCCCCTATGGATCTCGAAAGACTCTTGCATTACCGAAGAGAAGGGAAAGTTGATTAAGAGAGAGGATGTAGACGCAGGTGTCTATGCACCCTGGTTTTGAAGGTTTGAAGATCATAGGTGCTGGGAAAGATAGAGGATATTGAATTTGTTTAATTTTTGCTCTCAAGTAAGTGCTTCATATATATCACTTCGAATTGATTTCGACAGCCATAGAAGGTTTCACTTCTGCCGAGTGGTTTTAAGAACATCATTCAACTTATTTATTTATTTTATTTCGATATTTGGGAATTCAATGTTAAAATCTTCATTTGGCGATCATTTTTTTTTATTAAATTTATATAACAAGTGTAAAAGATGTTCACAATTAAAATTTGTAATGTCCAAAAGTACATTTAGCTTTATCGCACTGCACTCGGGAGAATGTACCATGAGATTTTGAAAATTTTCAATAAAAAACGGAATTAAACACATCTTTATCTCATTTGAATTTTTCGATTCCAGCAGTCATGCTACTGACAGCCCTTTAGATTGATCGAATGGTCGTTAACTATCCCAAAGATCATAAAAGTGACATGGCTTAGTTCTTGGGTGGAAAAAATTATTAGTGCACTTTATGCTGTTAACTTCTTAAATCACAGTGATGATGCTTGTATCATCTTGGAATTAATTAATTTGCCTAAAGGAAAATCTTTTATTCTTGAATAGTTTTTAAGGAATTTGGTGTTGGTACTTGGTGAAACATTTTTTAAAATTATTGGATAAAAAATACTTGGTAGGTTTCACATTAAGATATAAAAAAATAAAACGAATTTATTTTTGAAGAATCTTTAATCACAATATATATAATTTCGGGTGACTAACCCATCTTCGGGAGAAACAGAGGGTGGCTGACCTGGATAGGTTGAAATTGAATACAAGTCAATTATAAATTCAAGGTCATTCAAAATTAAACAAAATAGACTTCCTACCTTTCTCCCTCTACTAATTTTAAATATTTACCCTTTTCTTATCTTAAAAATAAATTTTACCATTGACTTGTATTCAATTTCGACTTATCCAGGTCAGTTGCTTTCTGTTTCTCCTGAAGATGGGTTAGTCACCCGAAATATATATATCGAGATTAAAGATTCTCCAAAAATAAATTCGTTTTATTTTTTTATATCTTAATGTGAAACCTACCAAGTGTTTTTATCCAATAATTTTATTCTTGAGGTCATTGCAGGCTGAAGATGTCTAAAGCTTACGATATAGTTGTTATAGTTTATTTATTATACTATAACTAGAAACTTCTGAAATTTCAACTTTCCACAAACTGATAATAATCTAAGGAAAGGAAAGCAGATAGCGGAGGAAAAGCGAATCGATAAATAAACATGTCTAATGTCTATAGACAACAATTTGAACTTTACGTATAAGAGATTAGTGTAAAATAAACCGACAAAGGATGAAGTGGGAAATAAGAGGAAACTTGAATACATTCACAAATGCCTATAACTCTTTCGAGGCTTATTGAGAGAGATATTTGACGATTACATAAAAAAATCTGCTGTCAGGCTCACAATGTCAATTTACAGTAATAATATTCGGACATATACGCACTTTTCATAATGATAGTACTACCCTTTAACTAAGAACGTGAAAATTACATAATATATCAGAGGTGGCCACAACGTGGCTCGCGAGCCGCATGCGGCTCTTCAGTCAATCTCGTGCGGCTCTTGAACCCTCTTGAATAATACTGATTTTAAAAAGTATAGTGTGGGGCATAAAGATCTACCATCTTTTGAAGAGGTATAAAAAAATGAAAAAATTTAACTAGAAAAAGACTGAATATATTTTTGAAAAGAACATAAAATAATTTTTTTTTTTTTTTAATGTATTTTAAACATTATCAGACAAAAAGGGGGCGGGGGACAAAAATGAAAATTCTAGCCCTTTCGAGCAAACTCAACCAAATTTTATATACATATTCTGTGGACCCCCAGAAGACTAGAAATGCAAAAACTAACCACCCAAAATGGGGTGAGGGTCAAAAATTCTAACCCTTTCGACCAAAATCAACCAAATTTTGTATACATATTCTGTGGACCTCCAGATGGCTAGAAATGCAAAAACTAACCACCCAAAATGGGGGAGGGTTAAAAATGAAAATTCTAACCCTTTCAACCAAACCAAGTATACAAAATTTGGTTAGTTTTTGCATTTTTATTCTTCTGTAGATACAGAATATGTATAAAAAAATTTGGATAATAAGTGGAAATATATTTTTCTAGGTGCGTTTTACAAATAAAACAAATATATGTTTTGAGTTTTTATCTCGATATATATTTCTGGTTATGAGCCCATCACCAGGAGTTAAAAAAAGAAAACTTTTATTTGTGAAACCCACCTAGAAAAATATATTTTTACTTATTATCTATTAAAATGTTTCACCTAGAACCGACACCAAATTCTTTAAAGATAATAAAAAATTTGGTTGAGTTTGGTCAAAAGGGCTAGAATTTTTCTTTGACTCCCCCTCCCCCTTTTGTCTGATAATGCTTAAAATACATTAAAAAAAATGTAATTTATTTTCTTTTCAAAAATAAATTTAGATTTTTTCTAGTTAAATTTTTCATTTTTTATATCTCTTCAAAATGTGGTAGATCTTTATGGCCCACCCTGTATAATAATTAAATTAAAAAAATAATAATACAAAAATTAAATTAATTTGTAATTTGTAATGTTATAAGTAAGTAGAGCAAAAAATATATGTTAGTTCATTTATATTTTATAAAATAAAAAAATGTGTCTTTTTTAAAAAAACTAAAAATTAATCTCCAAACAATGTGGCTCGCTTTGAAACAGTTTTATAAATGCTCCCAAAGTTAAGGTTAGTGGCCACCCCTGTAACATATATTGCTAAGACCAATGTCCTCATGTTTCTTTAAAAATTTCAAGCTTTTATGTTATGTGCCACATACTCATCAAAACCTATAGGGTACTTCCTGACGTCCTATAAACGTGGAATTTGGCAAAGGCATAGCTTACAAGTAAAGAAAAAAAATCAGAAAATATCAATTTTTTATTTTCTTGTGTGAAATTTATGGACTCAAAGGCATATTCAGACTACCTCCCTAGCTACACGATTTCCACTAAGGTTACGTTCATCAAAATTTTACATCTTCTTAAAAAGTATTTGATCATGACTCTCTAATAATTTTTAGCTTTTTTTTAGATGGAGATCCCAAAAACAACTTTACAAATTTTGATACTGAGAAAGCGCATCTCTAAATGGAATCGAGACAGAAAAAAATAGATGTGGGTGCAATTAGTACACACGTTTGAAGTGTAACTTCCGAACCTAAATTTTTTAATTTCAGTTTCTCTTTATTAAATACAGGGATCCTCAAACTTTTTAGAGATAGCGTCACATGTGAACATTGAAACCTGAAAATTTGACAATGTATTTAAATTTTTTATTAATTTAAGTTTCAGTTTTCATTTTTTGTTAGCCGATCCAAGCATAAGAGAACTTGGCTTATTTATTCATATTTACGTGATTTGTGAGATATCTATTACTATAAGTATTAATATACAGATATAATCTTAGAATTTATCAATTTTACAACAGCTTGAGGCTAATTCAACCGTGCGATTCCAAGATAAAAAACAAGCACTTAAGTTATCGTGTTCTCATTTTTACAACCCTCTAAGACTCTACATTTCCTGGGAATTATTCTAAATATTTCATTTCTATTGAATTGAAAAACTTTGAATATTAGTTGTCTGTCACAATTATATCTACATTAAGTGGGAAGTTTTTTTTTTCAATTGAGTTTAGAGTTTGTTGTTTGCTGTTAGAGACATACTTTTACTAATAGAAACGAATGACTCCATGAAATATGTGCCCCAGTGCAAAGTAACAGCCGAGAAATAATTTACGCACGATGAGAATAATGAGGGAGTTAAACGGCAAAAAAGTAGTAATTAACCAGCCAAGCATTACGCTTTCATCTAAAAGTGGCGACTTATCTGTAACACAAAGCGGCTCTTGTGGCTCTTGAGAGCTATTATCTATTGTATGGAAGTAATTGGATCGAGGAACTAGCAGGTAGGTTTCGAGCCATTTAATACATATTTAATTTCAACAATTTTCTTCTTGAAATAGAAATTCAAAAATGTTCTTTAATCTTTTTTCTTGCCCATTCAATTGATTAACTTTTTATTTTAAAACAAATTTACTAAATGTTCCACATGTGGTTCGCAAAGTCAAGATATGGTATGGCTCTAGACTTAAAAATATTTTCACAACTTTTTTCACTGATGATTATAAATTATTTTATAATTTATAAAATCATTTTATAATCAAAATTGTATTTACAATTTTAAAGAATTATATTATAATTAATTAGATGTACAAATGGAGACACAGTAAATTTTTTATTCTTTATAAGTAGATAGGTATTACAGTGGGTGGCCAAATTATTATACTCAAATTATTAGTATCAAGTAAATTTATTTTATTCAAACTTTTCAAAAAATCTACTAGAAATCTAGCATAATAACCCTTTTGGACTGGCCTGACAACTCGCCAGACGTCAACCCGATCGAAAATGTATAAGCGGCCCTAAAAAAAAGAAATTTCCAAAGATAAAATAATTACCTACTAACAAAAAGGACTTAATAGAAAATATTATTAAGCATGGCACAATACACCTGAACTTCAAGAAAAAGCAAAACATGCATTGCCAACATACAAAATGTAATTGCTTGAAAGGGAGGATTCACTAAATATTGAAATTGTATTTTGAGTTGTATTTGTATTATTGAAATTGTATTGTCCTAAGCTAATCAAGAATACAATTGAAACGATATTATGTTTTTAATAGTAAGCTAAACCCTTAAAATAGTATGAAAGATATAATTTTTCAAATGAGTATAATAATTTGGCCACCCACTGTAAATATAACTGGTGCCAATATCTCAGAGTCGACCGTGAAAAGAAGAGGAAGATTAAAAGAAAACTTCAGGGATTGATTCGAAGGTCGATGAGGGTGTTGAAAGGTTGAAGCTTATATTTAGCTGACATTTTACATTTTTTGAAGAAAAGTATTATAAAAGTTCATTTTGTCAATAGCAGCAGAGAATTAGATTTCTTTGGAAAATCACGGGGGTGTCAACTCTCCTGAAACCGAGTTGTTATGGATAATATACCCACAGCCTCTTAAGATTTATTTATTTTATATCTTCATTTAACTACTATTTTAATTTTTGATTTCTTTAAATAACTATCAGTTGATAACACTTTGTTCACTTCGGTTTGTATGTTTACACCACACTTGACCGACTCCAACCCCTACAATCAACCTAACGAAGTGGATTGAGATTAAACGGAAATGAATCTATTTACGCCCAATAAATCACATTCTGCTCTGATGTGAATCAGGATTGTAAGCCCTGATATAGATTAAGCACTGATTATAAAAACAAAATACAAAACAGTATAGGCATGCATTGGAAAACATCAATGGGTTAAGGGACTTCAAAAGCTGACATTGCACTGGCCTTTTATAGAATTTAAGCTGAATCATAGATGCAACCTTGGCCCATTTACTAGACTGCTAGCGTTTTGTAATTTCCTGAAATTCGGCTAAATTTAAATTTAATTTGAGAAGTAGGTCTTCTAAAAGTGTAATCTCTGCCAAAGACAAAATAAAAATAATCATTCTCTTAAAAAAGTATTAACATTATTAATGTTTATTAATTTCAGAAGATTTATCTTCACCTTCTCGAGGATCGAACCCTAGTGCCAAAAATAACAAGCCTAGCCAATTAGCTACACTTGAGTTGATCACAACCCTTCTATCATGTAATAAAGATTATCCATGACAGGTCAGATTTAGTAGATGCCAACTCACTCAGGATTTCTTTAGAAATTTTAAGTCTGTTACTATCGACAATTTGAACTCTTAAATTCAATATTGGAAAAGTAGTAATCCCATAGGCCTTCGATTTTTTATAACAACCCTTTTGATGTGTAATAAAGATTATCCATGACAGTCCTAATTTAATAAATAGCAGGCTATGATGATTTCTTTAGAAGCTTGCTATTATCGAAATTTTGAACTCATACTAAATCATTCTTCTAATAATACAACAAATCATCAACCAGAGAAAGATAATATGAAATACACAGTACGTTTTAGATGTTTGGATTTTTTTGGTCACCTAGGCCATTTAATATAGAGTAGCGTTTCTTAAAATTTTTTTCATTTGCGACCCCATTTTGACTGAGAAATTCGCGACCCCAGTTTATATTGATACCATAAATGGAATAAACAAATATTTTTACTAGTAAATCATAAATACATTTATTTTAAATCAAATCTTTATTAAACATATCTATTATATTAATTTTATAAATTATTTGAGTATTAATGAAATATATGTGCTAGTTTCTTTTAACAAAAAGCACCAATTCTTGGTTGAATACTGAATGGGACGTGGAACATCATCTTCAAATTTGTTTGGAATTTTGATTTTATAATTGTTAATGCTGAGAACGCCACTTTGCATAAATACTATATAATACAAAACGGCAAAAATAAATTTAAGGCCATTTCAGAAATTGTTTAAAATTCATCCTTAATTCCAGGCCAAAATTCATTCAATGACAGATATATTTCGAGTTCATTATGCTTTAAATTTTTGGCCGCTGTAGATTTTAATTTTCACATTTTATGTTTTACTACCCCAAAATTTACTTACGCAACTCGGAATGAGGTCGCGACCCATAGTTTAAGAAACATATAGAGCAATAAACTTTATACATTCATGTTAAGGGTCTTTTTTAGACTCTCTAGTCGTCTAGCGAATTATAACAAAAAAGAAAAATTAACATTTGATTAAGTTAGCGATGAAGTTAATGTCCTTGGTATGTTAAAAGCACATAATGTTCCCAAAAAGGATCAATGAAGTTTAGAAACATCTGGCATAGCTTACTCTGAGCTGAGCCGGGTGGTCTTTAGAAACTGTCTGTTCTTAGTATTTTTACTACCTTCTTAATCTAAGTCATTTTGCATCCATCACCTTTTGATAGAAGTGTATGGGAAGGCTTGAAAGAAGATGTGGAAGTTGAAATCTTTTATTTCTAAAAAAGAAACGGTTATTTCCCTTAATTGTCAGTAGAGTCAGAAAATGACTAATCGATGAAGATATATTTTTCAACAATGATCAGTAAAATTAAAAATTTACACAAAAAATAGCAAAACCTAACTTAATTTGTTTAATTGATTACATTTTTTATAACGAATATTTAGAAAAATGTAGATGGGAAATTGGAAAATGATGAGTAAATTTGATAATGGTTACTGGGAACTTATAATTGTCACTAATTATGATGGAGTACATTGAGTTTTAAACGGATATTGATAGAGAACATCTTTCATGGGGAGTTTAAATAAGGGAAGTGAACTCAAAATGAAAGTAGATCGAGGGTGTGAAATCATAAAGGAGTGACTAGGGATTGTTAAACAAAGCGACTGCTCAAGGTTGACACAGCAACCCAACTATAGCATATAGAATTGAGCTGAAAGTCTATGATCCGAAGGGAGTTAAGCGAAATTAACAACGCCTGCCTGCTCTTTCTGCTAATGGCTAAATTTAATTAGATTCTACTTGTTATACTAATTAGCAATAGGTGGTTTTTTTAATTGTTTCATATTTTCAGCTCATCAAATGTAACTTTCTAATTTAACTTAATGATTTTCAAATAGTATATTCAGTAATTGTATTGTATTAATTAATAAAGGCTTCTTTTTTTAAAGAATGATAATCACAAAGGCCATAATATTATTATATATGTTTGATTAAATGACAACAGGGACTGATGCCACATAAAGAATCGAACCCAATTGTCCGGTTAGTGATTGGCCTTTTGATTCCATCTTTAAAACAACAGCAGACATTCTGGCATACAATTAAACATATCTAATAATAATATCTTTGATATCACCTTTGTGATTCTAATTTTCAAATTAACATTAATCTGTGACGCCTGTCTAGCCTCTAGATCTCTAAAACAAAGGCGCTCAACCTATGTGGCACATAAGTGATTTGGTATCTGTCTGGCTGTGGGCCACAAAAATAAAAAATTAATTACTAGTGTTGTAAAAAAATCTTTTTTTTTCAACTTATTTTGTTTGGCTCCGATTGTAAAAACTGGGATTTTGTAGGCTAATCGGGTTGTGTTAAAAAATTTTTAAGGGGGCGTTCTTTAATTACGTGAGGCGATTTTGGCATTTTTTCGACCCTCCCCCCCCCTTGGTGAAATGTCGTGAGATTTGGTGTTACCCCCTTCCCTTCCCCTAATCTCACGTGAGATTTTTCAAAATTCGTACTTTTAGTGTAAATACGTTATTACCGCTATTGTTAAATAATTATTATTTCTTTCAATCGAACGTGTGGCATAGGTTGTCTTTTAGTCTAATGTGAGTCCTATGTGAATGAATTGAAGATGACTGAACGGAGTTGCATCACTGAATATTTTAATGAAAGTATAAAATTAGATAAATATAATAGAAGTAGAGTATTACCTGACAAAAAACAAACAATAAAATGTATTTAACAACGTATGGACTGTTTGTAACTATTTAGTGAACATTTTTTGAAGTACGATATTTTATAATAAATTGTCAAAAATTATGATATTAACTTAGAATCACTAAATTCAGAATAAAATCTCCTATCTAGAACAATATGAATTGAAAAATAATATCAAAATTAATCATTTAATTCAGTTGACAGAAATAATAAGCATTTACAAATTAGCCTTTATAGAATTTTATAAATTGTATAGCAATTAATTGTCTTACAATGCCAGCTAGCAGCGCTGCAAGAAAGAGAACATTTTCTCCGTCGTTTAAAGAATTATTTAACTAATTCCATGTTAAACAAAAGATTATGTGATTTAGGTATAATTCATGTTGAAAAAAAATTGCCAAAACTTTAAATTTCGAGGACATAAATGAATTTGCAGTCCAACATAAAAATTCTAGGTAAATATTGTCTTAAATACTTATCTATATTATATTATTACGTTGGAGAATTGATAAAAGGCAGCTCAAAAATAATGGAAAAAAATTCCGAATAAAATAAATTTATAATAAAGTCATTTTAGAAGATCTTCCGAAACGTCGGTTTTTAAGAGAATAAAAATGACTTTCAAATAAATATATTTTATTAAGAATTTTATTTTTTCATTATTCTTGGACTGCCTTCCATCCATCCATATTTATATTTGGTATAATATATGTAATGTATATGTTAATTTGCATCAAGCAGAAAACAACCTCATTGATTTCTTTTTATGAATCAACAACGCTGCTACTCTCGGCAAAATAAAATATTTTCCTTAGAATACTGAAAGTTTTAAAAAATATCTAATGCATTTAATAAAACCGAAAATTAATTTTATTTTGATTATCGCAAATCATATAGGCTTGAAGAAATAAATAAATAATTGTAAAGTTAAGGACAAATAATAAAAACACGAAAGGGCGCTTTTATAAGCATAGACAACGCCTGACCACGGCAACATGTGCCAACTTGCAGCGAAACATGTCAGTACTTGAAGAGTAAGGCGAACGCGTGCTGATGATTTATTGAAAAGAAATATTTATAATTATACAAGGGGGCTTTTGTCATCATCGCATGCTGATTATTGAAGAAAAATAATTATAATTATACATTTAGCAGGGTCATTATTACCCTCGATAAATTTTACAGTACCTGGAGGCACCGAGCGATGCACAGTAGGGGTTACCCCTGCCCCCCCCCCCCAACCAAATTAAAAAAAATATGTCCGTCTCGGGAAGACAATTTCAAGGATAATTGCCCGGAGAAAAGAGAATTGAATATTTAATTTTAATTAGAAGAGTGGGGGGAAGAGTGGGGGTGGCCAAGGAATAATTATTAATATATTTAATGTTTCTGGATTTAAAATTAATTGTTGTCTTTCTTTCAGCTTAATTCAATTATACATATTTCAAATTTGCCTCGCCGCAATTTATTCAATGAATTCTATTTATTAAATACATAGCTATATATAATATATTCAATTATTTCCACACTTATAATAAAGTCTAATTCAAAAATATTCATTTTAGTAAAAGTAAAAAGAACAGATATTTAAAATAGTTCTATAGTCCAGTGGTAAAGTGTGTGCCTCTGATGCATGAGGTCTCAGGTTCTAATCTGGCATCCGGCTAGACATTTTTTTTATTGAGATTTTCATCTTTATTTAAGATAAAATCAATTAAGATGAATTTTGATGAGGTCCAGACCTAGCCAGATCGTTTTTTCATCCTCAAAAATTGTTAATAGATTTTGTTTCATCAAAATCGGTAGGGCCGTTTTCAAAATAGAACCAAGATACTAATAAATAAATAAATATATATATATAAATAAATAAATATATATATATATATAAATAAATAAATATAAAATTTTTCTTGTTTAATAAGAGTAGATATTGAAGGAGCCAATAAAAGAGTGTGTCTTCTGCTGGAATTAAAAATTTTATTTATTTATAACGAATTGCCACAAAAAACTTTCAATTTAAATTTTACATACATATTCAGTTTAAATTATTTATCTAGATACACGGCAGTGTGTCAGCCAAGTTCGAAAACAACGGGCGGCGCACCGGTCATGTGTATATTTACAAGAACCATTTCGAGCTACTTTCGACCCCCTCCCCCATAACTCAAAAACTAACAAACAAAGACATAAATGTGAAAAATGAAAAATGGCCCAATTTCGGTACAATAAGCTAAAAATTCAAAAAAATCTTTTTATTAATAAACTGCCTCTTTGGGTCTAGTTTCAGCTCTTGGAGTTTACTGACAAAGAATTATCATTCAAAAAGTTTTAACTTATTTTTTATATTTATGATACTAAATTGAGAAAATTAAAAAAAAATGAAAGTGTTCTTTTTTTAGAATTAAATTATTTGAGGAATAACTCC
Source organism: Forficula auricularia (assembly GCA_024734495.1). Taxonomy (NCBI): domain Eukaryota; kingdom Metazoa; phylum Arthropoda; class Insecta; order Dermaptera; family Forficulidae; genus Forficula; species Forficula auricularia. The sequence goes on along the minus strand of JALMQS010000077.1, from coordinate 54,349 downwards.
AGTGGCATGAATTTTAAAAAATTTTATATTACTCATTAAATTTCAACCATAGTAAAAAAAAATATATACCTACATAAATTGAAGGAAATTTAGACAGCTTTGATATATAATATGTAGTACCTGGAACACCAAACGATGCTCGGTAATGCATGTGTTTGATTTTGATTTAAAGACCTGTTTAATAGTTTAATAAAAAAACTTATCAAAAATTGTTTTCCCAAAAGTGAGATCTGGTATTAAATCGATTCTTCCATGTCTTCATCAATTGTTACCTATAATAATCGAAACGTCAAAAATTCAATACCAATTCAATTCAATGTAAGTATATTCGATTGTTTTAAGGCTCTCAGACCATTATTTACAGAGATAGAGACTTTTAAAGATTTTAAAGACAAAAAATATTTTTTCTGAAATTTTTTAAAATATTAAAAGTAATTGGAATTAGTAGTTTTCTTTATCTTTTGGCAGCTTTTCCATCAATTCATCATTAAATTCTACCTCTCCATCTTCAATACATCTAATTATTTTTTTTTAATTTATTGTGAATTTTTGAACCAGCTATCTAATTAATTAAATTGTCTAATTTTAATATACAATAATATTTGTAATGATTTATTAGTGGTATTTAAAATTTAAAAACCAATTAATTTTTAAAAGGAAATTTAATAAAAATCTAATTATACATTTTTATCGAGACAACCATCCGTGAATAATTATTTCAATTAACAAAAAACCCATCAAAAACAACTTATCCGAAGATGAGACCCTGACAGATCGAATTGTGAATCCAAAAATCCCCTAACCCGTGAAATTAATCCAAATGGTTAGAGCCGTTTTCGAGAAACCGATTCTATATATATATATACAAGAATTGCTCGTTTAATATAATAAGATTTTAAAAAATCACTTAATTTAAATGATCATGACTTAGTATTTTCTTTTTTTCTTTTTGCAATTTTGATGAGTGGACTTGAACAAAGAGATTCAGTAACAATGTCATATATCAAAACCAAGGATACGAAATATGAGGTCACTGCATAAAAGCATTTGTCAGCAGATGCCATTGATTGGACGTCCAATATGACTTTTAGAAATCAAGGTACTCAATGGGATTCTAGAAAAAATCGCCCTTACCTCTCGTTATTCTTTAACACTCTTTGTGATTGGTACCTTTAATATATGTATCAGAATTTTTCTATTCTACACACAAAAATATCAAATACTTTCTACAAAGAAATAGTCGTTTGAAAATTTATTCTGCAAGATTTATTTCATACTATAATATGTAGCTAAGTGTGCTTAACCCGCACGGCCGAAGTAAAAACTTCTATGACGATCGTAATCTATTCAAAGATTAATTAATGATATTACTTGGACAAATATATATAAGATAGATAAGATTTTTAGTTCGCTTATTTATTTTCATTCATATTCTTTCATTAGATCTGCATAGTATAGTTATACTTTAATTACGATATTTTTCTGAATCTTCCTCTGGTTGATTCTTCAAAATTATCATAGCCTAAGTAAGAAACAACGGGCTTGTAGTAACTAAAATATGATATTTTTGATTGAAACCTGTTTAAATAACTATCAAAAATCCGTCATTTGTAGTTCCATATTTAGTTGAACTCTTATTAGGGTCATTCGACATATTTAAATTCAATGTGGATTTTAAAAAAATCACTTAGAGGCTCCATTATTTCTTTTGAAAAATTCACATTGAAATTCCCACCAAAATCATTGGTAATTGATGTAGGTAAGTCAGGGTCGAACATATTATATTATATAGGTATACCTATTACGTAGGTATAGCTATATTTACTTAAGACCACGCTACCTCAAATAAACAGCAAACAGTTATTATGTATTGTATCTTTTGTACACAATGAACTTATTCCACAATAAATACACTAATATCGATACCTCTATTTCTTCAACATATGTGTGATACTGTGGGATCACACAATACAGTTTCCACTGAGGAAGAGATGCCTAGAGCGCTCTCGAAATATTTGGATTAACCATTTGAATAACAAAATAAATTACTGGAAAGAAGCAATTCAATTTATTTATCCTTAACAATAAAAAATTAATATATCCAGTACACACCAAGCCAGAAAAATTCTTATAAAATATTTATCATTCAAATTCTATAAAAACTTTTTTTTTAATATATATTTTTTTACATTCATATTGAAAAATAAAAGGCGAAAACGTCCAGTGTTTTTAATAAGCTTAAAAGCCCAGTTCTAAGAAAGCCCAAAGGATGGACACTCCCTCCTCCATTTTTTTAAGGTTCAGCTTGGCGCCGTCAGCCCGTCCAGTCCCCTTTGGCCTTAAATTAAATTTCTGCCACGTTTATCTTTTCGAAATCTTTCCTCATTATTCTTAAATACACTATTCGAATCTCAAAACGCATGGTGAATCATCCCTTAAAGTTGTACGGCAAACTAGGAAAATAATACTTGCCTCTTATTCATTTTCTATATATAAGTACATCACCCATTCTTTTTTCATTAATTGAAATTTAATTGAGCACAAATAGTGGCTGTTAACGAGATTGAGTTCTGGGAAAACAAAATTTTTTTAACAAACAGAACCATTTTGAACGCTTCCTAAATATCCTTCAATAGTATTATTTTAGAAATAAATGTAATAAGTAACATATAGATATGGAAATTAATTAAATTAACCAAACCATTGCAATTTAGCGCGTCTGCTATGTGGGGCTATTAGACCTGAGCCTTTTAGTCCTATTAGGTAATCACTACTAAAATAGTATAATTAAATTTCTCCTCTGTAATAATGGACAAGTATTTCAAGTCTCAATTCAAATTCAGAAAGAAAACATGATACCAGCTCCTGCTTGACTGTGACCGAAAAACAAACATAAAATCGTTCTGGTAGTATAAGTATTGTTTCCTGCTTTATTTCTGAATTCAGTTTAAAAATTAAACAATCGTATTTTTGAAAAATGATTATCAATAGTTTATTTTTTCAAAAGGTCTAATAAATCTGAAAGAATGGGCTTCAATGGTAATTTTTTCACTGAAAGCAATAATATTATCAAATGTATCTTCCAAAATATTTGAAATATCAAATTCATCTTTATTTATCCTTCATAAGAAAAAAGTGAACTATTTTTTCATAATTCTATTACTAATAATTTGTTGAATTGAACTAGCTCAAAAATCACATAAAAATGTCCACTTTGGACCCGCCTACTAGGGAGTTTTTAAAGTAATTTAGATTATACCGTAAATAAATTTAGCTTACTTCTACTTCATTATCTCTCTGATTGACTAAAGAGATCGAATGGATGTCAATGATTGGACGCGCTTAAGCAATGCGTTAAATAAATGCGTTAGAGATTAAAAATAATATAAAATCTATAATTTCCGAACTCGCCACCTAGCTAGATGTCTGCCGACGGTGGGCCTCGCAGCTTGTAGCATATAAATTGAAGATTTTTTATCCTATTTAATATAAGAGCTACAGACAGACAGGCTGATATTATATCGACATTAATAGGGGTTCGTTTTACTTTTGTACACAATTTTAAAAAATTATAAATAGATATGATTTTTATCCATGTTAATTAAATATAGACATTATAAAAATTATTAAAAAAGCACGAATAAGGAAAAATGAAAATGTTTTAGTGAATTCAATACTTCGGCCTCCTGACAAACTTAGCGAGCCGAAGAATTTTTTAACAAAAAGATATATTTACAAAGTACTAGGATTATTATTTTCTAAAATGTAGGAAAATGTTTTTTCCTTTAATTAAAATAAAACAAACGTATACTTTTACTAAATAATATATATTCTAATTCAAATTGTCTAAAAAATCATATTTACCGAAATTTCCATCTCAAAAAGATTTAATCTATGTATATAAGTCGCTTCTTATTAAACAATAAATTCTCTACTTGAATTTAATTAATTTTAATTTTGAAATTTAAAAACGTCCATTTTATCTATTTTTCACGCTTGGTCGTCAAGTTAATTGACCACGGGACCGCAACATGGCGTTAATTTTGGTCATAAATGCTAGTGCATTAAACTTCAAGATTTATTTTACTAATTTCATTTCATCCACTATATAGCCACCACCAGCTGGTTGTTGAAAGGGTTATGGTTTCTATTTCTTTATCTCAATCCAATAAAAATAAGTTAAGTTCTTTAATGAAATTACTAAAAAAACTAAGAAAGATAAATTCGCCTATTTTATATATGGTAGTATATATTATATAAATAAGCTCAGACACAAATCGTGTCATTTCTATTTAAGGAACTAATTGTAAATTAAATCTTCTCTTAATATTTTTTCCATTTATTTATGACTATAATATCCATTATCTCTTCTTTGTTGGCAATAAATTAACTCACAAAGAGAAACAAAGAGGTTGTCCTCTGCTTGATGCAAATAAACATGCACACATATATATCGAGATGATATATCTGTATATATATTATTTATTTGTTTGAGACTATAGTTTCGAAGACTTGGTCTTCATCATCAGTCTTTTTTTAATTATAAATGTTTTTCGTGGAGTCAATATCGTACAACCACTTTGTTTCTCTTTGTGAATCAACAACTCTGCTACTCTCGGCAAAACAAAAACTTTTCAATTAATAAATTAACTATTTGGAAAAAATCAAGACATTATCTTCTATTTAATTCGAGCTATTATTAATGACTTTTATTACATTTCAGAAGGGTTCTATTTAACCACTTGAAAATTGAACCCGCCCGCCTTAAGCAATTCAGTCCAGTGGTTGTCATTAGAGGCAAAACCAATCTTGCAGCGTCATTCGACTTTTGATAATTTTCAAAAATCAAAATCCTCAATCTTTTCTCTTTAAACTATATGTTTTGACAAAATACTTTATTTTAAAATCACTTAAACGAGAAATTTTTAACAATCAAAATTAAATTTTTTGAATAAAATTTGTATTCAAATTCTATAATGTCATATTAGTTCCGCCTTGAAGGAGAAACATTCATTTGTTTTTTTGGCACTTTGGTTCAATTTCCAAGAGTGTGTAAGTCTATACAACTCTTCTGCCATAAAATAAAAATTATCTATTACACATCGAATTCAGTAGAAGAAAATCTCGTGAATTTTTCCCAAAAAAAATCAAATCTACTTCTATAGGAAAATTCATCTTTTATAACTATTTACTGCCTCTCTCAGTCTAAAATGTTTTGTTTATTAATTCATGAAAATATATTAAAGACTCGAACCAAAATAAACATAAATTAAACATATAATACAATATTTAATTTATTCTCTAGAAAAATTCTTTGCTTCGCCTAAAAAACGCAAATCTGGATCAAATACGTCTATGTAGTTGCCTCTACATCAGGCGCTGATTTCGTTCGATATTAAAAATTACTCGTATAAATACCTACATTCACCACACACTTTTTTCTTGGGCATTACATATAAACATCAAATTGTCCAAATGGGTATTCTCCGAAGCCATAAAAAAATAAATAAACATTGAAATCAACATCAGTAAATTACAAGATACATCCATCGATAGTAGATATAGTACAAGTATTTTATCAATGACATATTCTGAGAATTAATTATTTACCATTAAAGGTACAAGATACAAGGTGTGTTTTGATGAATAAAATAAGTTTTTTAAAAACTCAATTTATTTCAGATTTCTAGTCACTATTCAGGACTTATAAACGAATAAGGCGAAAATAGAAAAATGTGAGGGTGTTGTATATAAAGACATTATAAATAACTATCAATATCCAAAAAGCTCCTCAAAAGTGATTTCCTCCTTAAAATTATGTAGTCATATTTTTGAACAGTTTAATTTCTAAAAATATATCCTATTCTCCCAATGCCCCAAAATCACCCCTCTCTCTCCTCTAAACTTGACCCCTTTTCACTTTAAATTCGATTATTTTAATATAGCTTAACAAACCAATATATGATAGATCTTGTGGAACTATACCACATTTTATATCTTCATTTCTGTCTTACGACTTTGAAGGTTTTTGGTAGGCTTTTATTAGTTTTGTCTCTTTTGAGGAGGGGGGTTTGTTAACTCTTCTTTCCATTTAGAGATAGAAAAAGCAAGGGTTGGATTTTAAATTAGGCTGAAATAAGGAAATTTCTGAGTTGTTAAGGTAAATATTATGTTTATTTAAATTTTTTTTTTTTTTTTAGATAATATGGTTGAAAGGGATGGTCAATCCAGGGTTGGGACTAGAAGTATAGGTGTTGAACCGAGTGGTGGTTTTTGTTATGAGGATGATTCAAATGTTTATTTAGATTTTATGTATTTAGGGAAGAATGATATTAATTTAAATAGGTCTGGTTCCTACAAGCTAGTTAATTCAGATATTAATATGTAGGTTTGCATTCATTTGTAGGATCTGGCATTGATTTGTGGAAGTCTGTCTATTTATTACTACTTGGGATTATAGTCCTCTGTCTCCTATTATCCCGTAAAGAAATAAATAGATTTTAGAAATATGTTTTTTATATATTTTTAAAAATATGTATTAAAAATATAAAAATTTTATTTTAAATTTAGATAAAGTTTATGTTTTCTATATATTCTTAAAATAAAATTATTTTTATGTCGTTCTAGTATAAATTTTATATAAATTTAACAACAAATTTTATATTTTTAATATATTTTCAAAAAATATATAAAAAACATATTTCGAAAATCTATTTATTTCCATACGGGATTAAATCAATTATAAATTTTGTCAAGTCCTAAAGTCCTAGAGTTGTACAAAATTTTATTTAGTTCTCACAAACAGAGATTAGCTGAGGTAGAGAGAGGTCATACGATCCTTGTTAAGGTTTTGAACAGGTTTTCTTAACAACTTATGACACATGTCGGGATGGCTAATTCGTCGTTTGCTCCTGGTATCGGGTTTTTGCGCAGATTTTTTAAATTACTTTGATGGAAATCTATGGTCATGTTATTTTACAATGAACATATTATTTTTTTTCTTTTTCTTTTATATTTTTGTACTTTTTATTATTTGTTAAATTGTTGTAGTTAATTTGTATTGATATTTGTTAATTCATAGTTGCTAAATTGTATTGATGTTTAAAGGACCTAGCCACCGATGCCTTGTGCCTCTAATATAAGCAGGTCGAGGAATAAAGATTAATTAATTAATTTATTTATATTTATAACTCCTGAAGTTGATCTAACAAACCGATATATACTGAGTTTTCAAAAAACTTATTTCATTTTCTGAAACCTATAGTTCTTCTTACTAAATTGTTATGATATTTCATCTAGAACTAACACTGGATACTTCTTGATAACTATAACTGATTTGTAACATTTAATTAAAAATACTTGACCATATTCCCTGTGTGGAAATCGTTTAACGCCAAAAAACGAAAAATCCGTTAACACGAAATAATAATGCGGATCGGACAAAATACTAGATATTTTCATACTTTTTTTCTTTTACACGAAACAAAAATCGCTTAACACAAAAAGATTTCGCTTCTTAGAATGAACAAAATATGCATGTACCTACATTGAACATTCAAAAAGACATGCAAAAGAAAATATCAGATTATTTTCCAAAAAATCAATAGATCTTTATTTGTTTTTATAAAAAAAATTTAAAATTACATACATATATTAAAGTTTATTAATTTTTTATTAATATTTTTATTCGTTTTATTGTTTTTTATTAAATGCATACATACATACATACATGTACAAAATGTATAATATTATGCATAATTTGAAATGTAGTGTATCTAATATGATGTACTCTAATAAATATAATTTTGGTAAGCATACATATTTTATTTTTTGTACTCAATGCAATATGTTTAACGCAAAGAAATATTTCGGTCCCCTCAGTTTCGTGTTAAGCGATTTTCTCTGTATTACAAAAAATGTTTGTTTTGTTTAATTATATATTACTATGTACTATTATAAAAATATTTAAAAGTTATTACTACTAACCATTCATCTTATAATTTACATAATAGGTCAAATTTTTTGGAGCTTTATCTATTCTTTTAAAAATGAAAGCGAAAAAGAGAATGACAAGTAGGGAGAGGGGTCGGAAAGATTAAAATAGAACTAAACAAAACACTTTTGAGTTGCTTAGATAGCAACGCGTGGTGCTTGATATGGAAATGTCTTCTTATCAATGCGCCATTGTCACGAGTTCTCCATCTCTCGTCCATATGCAGATAGGGCAGAGCTGATACAAACGCAAGACTCACGTGGGTGACCTCATAAAGAAAGATGGTTGCCATGAAAGGCCAGAATAAGCACCACGAGTCACTACCTCTTGCCAAAATATTTGTTCTACAAGTTCACTTTATTGTAAATAATTTTTATAAAAAAAAATAAAACCGACTTCAAAAAAATTAAATGCAACAAATAAAATAATAAGAACTTAAAAATCAAACAAAAATACACTAAAAGGTATAAAATAATTATCTAATTTAGTTACAACTAAACGACGAAATATTAACATGAAATTACTTTTTGAAGTCGGTGCCAAACAAACTATACCTATAAGCGAGCGTACCCGCCAAATGTACTAATTAAGATCCGTCGAGTGCGATTCATAAAATGTATATGTTTGACACCGACTTCAAAAAGTAATTTCATGTTAATATTGCGTCGTTTAGTTGTAACTAAATAAGATAATTATTTTATACCTTATAGTGTATTTTATTTGATTTTTAAGTTCTTATTATTTTGTTTGTTGCATTTAATTTTTTGAAGTCTGTTTTATTTAAGTTTTTATAAAAATTATTTTTATTTTTCTCTTTTTAGTGATGTTATTAAAGTGACTTAAGATAATTCTTTGTATGCATCGCGTAAGACAAAGCGTCGGGCGAATGAATCAGAAAATGATAATAAAATTCAAGTCATAAATATAGAAATTCGATACAATTTTGATGGCTGTATATGTATATAATTAAGTAATGGAGAGGGATTCAGCCAATGGGTAGCCTCTGCTGAATAAAAAACTCCCAATTATGGAAAACGTTTCGGCTTTAATTAAATAATGCCATCATCAGTTCCTAAGAGAGTATTAGCGACACAATTAATTTTATAAATAAATTGTCCGCAGGCAGAGTTGTTGTGGATTTTATCATAATATACAAAATTATATGAATTACAAAATGGTACATAAATCTTGATATGCTCTCACTTGATATGCGCAAAGTCTCAAGTACAAAATAGATATTTGTACTTGATATGTTGCGCATATCAAGTGAGAGCATATCAAGATTTATGTACCATTTTGTAATTCATATAATTTTGTATATGATGATAAAATCCACAACAACTTCTGCCTGCGGACAATTTATTTATAAAATTAATTGTGTCGCTAATACTCTCTTAGGAACTGATGATGGCATTATTTAATTAAAGCCGAACGTTTTCCATAATTGGGAGTTTTTTATTCAGCAGAAGCTACCCATTGGCTGAATCCCTCTCCATTACTTAATTGAATATAGAAATTCTCTCGAAAGGTTTGCGGGTTTTAAATGAATGTTTTAAGATTTTATTTATTATAATTTCGATTATTTGGTCATAAGAATTGGAGATTTACGTTATTTCGTCATTGATTATATCTTCAAAACTTGACCAAATTAATATGGTACCACCCCTAAGGTACCCTCTTTCCAATAAAAAAAGAATCATTAAAATCGGTTGATAAACAAAGAAGTTATGCCTGGACAAACATAGGTATCAAAAAAGGCCCAATACCAATGAAAAAACGGGACCAATCGGAAGCTAGACTGAACCCAATGCAAAAAAAATTATCAAAATCGGTTCACAATTGGCGAAGATATGAGATAACATAGACAAAAAAAATCAGTCAAATAGAGAACCTCCTCCTTTTTTAAAGTCGGTTAAAAAATCAAAACTATCATGAAAAGAGATGTATCAACTGGATTCACCTAGATTTGACATTTCTAATGAAATATTCTCATCAGAATGCTGGTCGTTTAAACACATAACTCTGGAGTCGTTTTTTAAGAGCTTGAGAATTCATTCGAAGAGTTTGAACAGTTCTAGGTCTCTTAGGAAACTTGAAATTCCGTGACATCTCTAAACTCTTAAAAACAATTACAGTGTCAAAAATTGGGGAAAAAAATTGTTAATATAAAAAAGGCTTCATACACAAAACTGTTAAAACATTTTTAAAAGCGTTATATCTACTTTTATTAAACTAGCAAAAATTGTTTGTATATTTATATATATATTTATTTATATATCTTGAGCTTTTCGTGCGTGCCTTCGGCACGCCCTCGAAGCTCGGCCCTCCGACTGGTGCCCTGGCGGGCAGCGTCTCGGTCCAAATTTTATTCCTCTTAAAAAACCACACTCCAAATGTATACCTGTAAACTCCCGAAAATACATAGTCTCTTAAAAGTTTCACCTCATTTCGTCCTGACACAGCTACAGAAATGAGGCTCTAGATATGAATCTGGTAGTATTTTTTTCTATAATCTACAGCATTGTGATATTTTTTGTGTGGAAATATGTAGATTTATTTAAATAAGTGGGATCGTGTGAGGAGGAGAATTATATTATATCATTTTTTTAAAATTTGGGATCGATAATCGATATAAGGCTCAAATATTTAAAAGAGTCAATCAGGTGTTGTTTGTATGACAGGCTGCTCCCTCAGTATTGCCATGAGAAACTCGAGGCATGCGTGTCTTAAGTCGTTCAATTTTGTAAAAATCAAAAAATAAGAATAACAAAATTTAGATTTTTAAAAAATTATAAAAAAGTGGCAAATTATTAAAAAATAAACAAATAATATATAAAATATAAATCAAATAAGATGTGATTAATTTCTTTTTCTGTGCGCAAAGAAAAGCGAATTTGAATATTTAATTTTTGAGTGGTGAGGGGGAGATAATTATCAATAAATTTAATGTTTCTTAATTTAAAAATCAATTCTTTTGTTGAGTCTTTCATTCCAAATTCCAAGTTTCAATTACAATTATATTTCAAATTTGCCGCAAAAGACGGCATCAGCGCTCCCTGACGCCAACATTGCGTCAGCGTTGCGGCAAATTAATCTAGATAATACCATATAGTACTTGCTTCTTCCCGTGCCTCCGGCACGCCTGTCCCAGACTTCCTCAGGCGGAGTTGCCCTGGCGGGCGATATCCGGAATGAAAGTATGAGGTGTCCAAAATTGATTACCTTTATATGCAAATTGTTTTTTTTTTTTTTGTTTTTTTATATATAGCTGACCCGGCCACGCGTTGCTGCTATGGCTAAAGTTTTTGTTATATTACATTATCAGTCCAACAATCTAAGAGGAACGATAAGAGAACATCAGTCACGGAGTCCACTATGCTTTTCCACAGGTTGTAGATATGGCTTGTAAAAAAATATGAGATCGTCCTCTTATTTGACTTTCTACTACTATAACCCTTTAGTACAATGAAATTATTTACGAACAAGAGACGAAAATGTTTGATGTTGGTATACAAATTCACTGGATTGAGATTTGAAGGGGAAGTACGACGAACACAGTCAATTAAAATGTTCTTACACTTGATATTAAGCAGAAATCAACACAAAATAAAAATTTATCAGATTTATTATTTCCATTTAATTTTATAACACATAAGTATATTACAGTATAATACAGCAATATACATGTGACGCTGAAACTCATGAATGAGGTAGGCAAGGCAGACAGCTCTTAAACTTTTAAACATTAATATCTATTTTTTTTGAATTAAAAATACTTTCAATTTCAATTTAATTTAACACCAATCGGTGCAACAAATGTTTTTGGTGTGACCTGTCTTCAGCTAACACAAAATAGATTCGACGGTTTCCCAACACGCGAACACACGCAACATATAGTTGCCCATGAGAAAAACATGGATTTTCCAAATCTAAACCACAAATGGACATTAGTTTGACCTTGTAGAGTTATTTATAGACATGGCGGAAGCTAAACGAATTGGAAACTGCCAAGCGCTTTTGAAGGAGTATGGTAGAATCTGATTGGTATCATCGGAATACGTGGCAGCAGTGACCATTTTTTCCTTTAAACTTCCCAGCCAAAATGGTTTAGCTTCAAGAATGTTCCCGGTGATCTTTTTTGATGACCGAACGCGTACCGTTACACCAATTGAGGTGGATTCTTCTTGAAATTACGGAGGAGCATCATAGGGGAACCAATCTTTAAATCGAAGATTATAGCGGTGGCATTCCAGGGATATCTAATGAATTTAAAAATTCAATCCGGAAAAATTTACACTTTTCATTTTCATCAACAACAGTATCGATTGGTTTAAAAGACGTCAGATCGCCTGCCGTAAACTTAACTGTTGTATCTGGAAGTTAATTTCGTCAACATCAACGTTTTTAGGCTGCCAAAATCGCCCCTGTAGCTATGGGCTTTTCGTTCTCGTGCCGCTCTTGTTCTCGTAATGTTCTGTTGCAGACGTTCGTCTCGCTGTTCTTGAGATTCTTAAAATGACTTTCTGCAGTCCTGATTCTTTGAGCTGCATTTCTTGTTTCGATTTGTTCTGGTAATTGCGCGAGCTCTTTCAACACGTTTGTGTCTGTGACCCTTTGCGGCTCGCGTTGTTGAGGTTAGATTTTTTCGGTGGCATTTGACTCGAAAATAATAATTTAATCGTTTAAATATTAGAAAGAGGGACTGAAAAACATGTTATCAGTGAGCACATTGAAATAATAAGTGCAAAATAATTTTCAATGGAGGTTCAAATAAAAATAAAATAAAAATTTTTGTACAATTATTGAAAAAGTGTGGGAGCTTTTGTGCCATTTTCTCATTGATATATTAATTAACTTTTATAAAACTATGTGATATTACTTACATGTATAAATTGAAATTATTGTTCCTAAATATTTTTAATAGAGGTTAAATAAAAACAATAAAAAAAAATATTTGTACAACTTTGCATTGACATTTTAATTAAATTTTATAATTATGTGATAATACTTACATACATATATTCAAATTAAATTATAAAGTTTTGATCAATGAAGCACAAATAAGTAAAAAACAGGATTAATTTCACTGTATTATCTTCATTATAATATGAATGCAATTACACTTCAGTCTAAGTAACACGTGGCTGACTATGCTAACACCAAAAATTTAAAGCTGGAAATAATTGAATTATACGGTATTCCGTTCATAACAAAATAAATTTAATTAATTTTATAGCGTCAACAACACGTTGGTAATTATGCTGTTAAAATGTAGCTTATATGACACGTTCGGTAGATTTACCATAGCAGCGCCATCTATTGACTACTTACTCAACCCAGTCGAAAGGTATCGACATCTGTTAGAATCATTTGGAAATTGTGACTGTCAAATAATAACAGACAAATAATTAGCAATAAATTAAAATTGCGACTATAATTTGAGATTTAAACCATCCTACCTCTCAAGTTGGATCGAACTGCACATGGTGTGAATTTTATTATAATCGGTTCAGTGGTTTAGGAGTCCATTGAGAACGAACATTGTGACACGAGATTTATATACATTAGGATTTGTATCTTGGTTCTATTTTGAAAACGACTCTACGGATTTTGATGAAACAAATTCTATTAACAAGTTTTGAGGATGAGAAAGCGATCTGGCCAGGTCTGGACCTCGACAAATTTAATCTTAATTGATCTTTTCTTAATTAAAGTAATTATTGATAGATGAAAAATCTCCAATAGAAAAGTTTGTTTACATTTTTTTCAATTAACTTTTATTTTTAATTGGTTTTTTAATTTTAAAACCCACTAATAGGTTATAGCAAATATTAATATATATATATTAAAATTAGGAATTTTTTGATTGTTTTTAATTAACAGGTGTCCAAATCATAACAAAACAGGTGTGTTTACAAATAAAGTGGTTGAAGTGGCTTTTTTTATATAACTTGGAAACAAATCTTATTTAATTTTGTGTTTTTATTTCAGATCCTATACGATTATTTTTTTTATATTTTCCTATTTATTTTTTTATAATATTTATAAATATGAACGAATGTGGGCAAATTGGTGTACGAGTAAACAAATATACACATAATATGTAGACCATTGGAAAGCTAGAAATGCAAAAACTGGGTGCGGGGTGGGGTGGATGTGGGAGGTGCAGGAGGTGGGAAGTGTGGGTGGTGGGAGGCGCGGATTGGGGGGCGTGGTGGCGGAGTGGGGGTGCAGTGGTGGGGGCGAGGTATGGGGTTTCGGGAGGGGGGGGGGTCAGGAGTTACCGTGCATCGCTCGGTGGCTCCAGGTACTGTCACCTTTAAATCGCAAAAAGAATGACCAGATGAGACGTATACATCGTGAGACATGGCTCATTAAAGCCGAAAAGTCTCAGAACTAAAGATTGGAGTAATTTTTGGGGAACTGGACCAGAAAGTGAATTGGGCGGATATGGATGAGGCAGTCCAAAAAAGAAGAAGTTGATTTAGACTATCTTTTATTCATAAAATCGACATTTCGGAGGCTATTCCCTCCTTCTTCAGGGTTTTGAAAAGCCAATGAAGGAAATCCATCGTGCGACATTCCCTCTGTCTCCCTCTTTCAGTGGTAGTAACAATAATACATATATTGTATTTCATTCTCAGCAGAATTATAATGTAGTCTGCTGAGAATGAAATACAATATATGTTTTAAGGTTAAAAAAAAAACAAATAATAATAAAATGAGAGATGGAGTCTTCTGTTTTTAAATAAAATAATTTTTAATTATTTCTAGAGACTCTAGTTTCGAAAGCATTGCCTTCATCATCAGTCTATCACAAATATTTTAGTATTTAGTTACATTCAAATTAAGATTTATACATTGAAAAATATTGAAAAATATAATAATATAATACAATGTATTATTGTTACTGCCACTGAAAGAGGAGACAGAAGGGAATGTCGCATTGATGGATTTCCTTCAGTGACTTTTCAAAACCCTGAAGAAGGAGGAAATAGCCTCCGAAACGTCGGTTTTATGAATAAAAAGATAGTGTAAATTATCTTCTTCTTCTTTTTTTGGACTTCCTCATCGATATCCACTTAAAAGGCTCAGAACTTTTTATTTCAGCAATTATTAATATTATTTTTTAATTTTAAATTCAGGTAAAAAGGTCGATTTTTAATCGCATCCAAAATAAAATAAAATTGAAATAAAACTTAATTTATATTTTTAGCAACGTTTTGACCCGCTATGGCTCATCATCAAGACGTATCAATGGCCACAAAGTAAGTAGAAATGTAATTGCAATTAAAATTAAAATTATATTAATATACACGGGGGTTGTTTCGTTGACCCTTTTAAATCCTGTAAGGAGGCACGATCCTTCGAATTGTCGGATTTGTTTGTAAGAGAATGAAATTGATATTCTAATAAATTATTTTATAGAAAAATACCTTTAATTAATTAAATTGGAATGAAAGTTTTTGCCGAGAGTAGCAGAATTTTTATATATTGAAGGAGACAATAAAAGAGTGTGTCTTCTGCTGGAATATAATTTAAATTTTATTTATTTATAACGAGACTATAGTTTCGAGGGCTTTGTCATAAATTAATTCCTGTGAATCCATTGTAATAGACTGATGAAGAAGGAAAAGCCCTCGAAACTATAGTCTCGTCATAAATAAATAAAATTTATAATTCCAAGAAGACATATCTTTTATTTGTCTCCTTCAATAATTAAATTGGCAAATTCTAATATAATATGTATAATATAATTTGTAATGATCTATTAGTAGAATTTAAAATAAAAAAAACAATTAATTTTATTAAAAGAAAATTGAATAAAAATGTAATTATACATTTTTATCGAAACAACCACCTGTGAATAATTATTTCAATTAACAAAAAAATCCATCAAAAACAACTTAACCAAAGATGAGACCGGGACAGATCGAATTGTCAACACGAAAACCCCTAACCCGTGTGAATTTCATTCAAATCGTTAGAGCCGTTTTCGAGAAACCGATTCTATATATTTACATACAAGAACTGCTCGTTTAATATAATAAGATAAGATAAGAGTACCTGGAGCCACTGAGCGATGCTCGGTAACTTTTTCCTTCAGTTGAAAATTTAAAATTATGATAAAAAATACAAATATATATAATAATACACGCCCCCCCCCCCCGAAACACCGCACTTCGCCCCACCCCAGCACCCAGATTTTGCATTTCTAGCCTCCTTGTGGCCCACAGATTATGTGCTATATAAATAAATTCCGTATAATTATTTTTTTTTAATTAAATAGCAATTCGAATTTTATAAATAATTTTTTTTTTTTTTTTTTTTTATATAAATTTTATTAAACCAATTATTTTACATGTAATTAATGTATACATTGTATCTTTCGCTTCGACTCCGGAGATTGCTTCTCCACCATCGAGTGTCCTTGATCATCTTTAGTCCTTGTTTTTAGTAAGAGGAAAAATCTAATTAGATAAAAAAACCTCTTTTCCGATAATTATTCACAATACCATTATTGCCCCAATCAAATCGATTGGTATCCTCCACTCGCTCCATCCATCCCTCCATCTTTATAAATAATTAAATTGGCAAATTCAAATATAATAATATTTCTTATGAACTGCTTTGCGGGATTCAAAACTCGCTTTATAATCAATTAAATTGCTTACTTTTAATAAATAATTTTATTTGCTATAAAATTCTTTGTGGTATTTAAAATTGAAGAACCAATTATTTATTATATTAAAAGTTAATTGAATGAAAATGTAATTATGTATTTTTATCGAGACAACCACCTGTGAATAATTATTTCAATTAACAAAAAACCCATCAATAACAACTTAGCCGAAGATGAGACCGTGACAGATCGAATTGTCAACACGAAAACCCCCCTAACCCTTGTGAATTTCATTCAAATCGTTAGAGCCGTTTTCGAGAAACCGATTCTATATAGTATATACAAGAATTGATCGTTTAATATAATAAGATAAGATAAGATTTAATTATTTTTCCATATTATGATACAAGAAAAAACAATAGGGCCCTCAAATCCAACGATTATTCGCCTTTGCAAGGATTGCACATTTGGAGAGTTCCGATTATCGGGATAGTCCCGTTTGAATTGGAGAGTCCACCTGCGACCCACTCTGCGAGAGGGTCATTTCCTCGCCCTGGTTTCTTTTAGACGGCGCCGGTGGGCGGAAAAGAGCAAATCGAGATAATCTCGAGCAATTGGCCAGCGGAGGCCCAATGAAGAGTGACAGAAGAGAGGCTGATGAGCGGCAATTGTCGGAAGGACCAAACAACATGCGCTCTCAATGGAATGATTGCCTGGTCTTTGTTCCACCGAGTTTTATTAGTTTTTTTTTTTTAAGCGAGGAGGAAATATGATGACTTCGCCCACGAAAAATATGACGAAACATCCGTTTGAACAATAATTTCAATTCCAACTTCATTTAAATGTCTTTTAGTTAATGATGAGGGAGAGAAAGATGAGGCAATTAGGAGGAGAACACTCTTATTCTTACGCTTTTGTTCTTCCATGACGGATTGAGATGAAATATTGAACATTGTTATCAAATTAATGAGAGGCAATAGAGATTGATATACCTACTATACCAGTAGAAAGGACTATTATCTTAAATACCTGCATAGATCTATGTTTTCGGAGATTAAGCAAATCTAATTTAACTAATAAAAAATAATAAATCGTTATTTTTATTAGACAATACAATCTTAAATGGACTTATTTTTAACCGACTTCAAAAAAGGAGGAGGTTCTCTATTCGACTGATTTTTTTTTTGTGTCTATGTTACCTCATATCTCCGCCAATTGTGAACCGATTTTGAAAAAAATAAACTGCAACGGAACGTTGCTAAACTTTATCCAAATTCATTTGAAATATTAATATGTTTGTTCCTTTATTATTAATCAGATATCACTTGCAATTTGTAGTTCATATTGACATTAATTCAAAAATAATTCTCATTTAAGAGTCGAGGAATAACCATTCCACATTGGATTTTTGACATTTCGGTTATTATTGTAACCATTGCTGAAGACATAGAGGAATCGACTTAAAATCAAAAATAGCCATCGATACTCATCTAATACTTGAGGAATAACAATTCTACATTAGGTTTTTGACGTTTCGATTATTATTGGTAACCATTGCTGAAGTCATGGAGGAATCGACTTAAAATCTAAAATAACGATCGATTCTTATCTAATACTAGAGGAATAACCTTATTGCATTCCATTTTTGATGTTTTGACTATTAATGAAACCTCTACTGAAAATGTAGAAGAATCGACTTAAAATCAAAAAGACTAAATTCTTTTATGGCAAACAACTCAAGCTTGACTTAAAATCAAAAATCGCGATTGATTTTCATTTCAATCGGTGCAACGGTGTGGAAAACATCGTGGGCCAAAAAGCGATAACAGACAAACATCCATACATCCATCCGCACGCACTAAATGAAAAAATCGCACTTTTTGGCCTCTCGACGAGACCCCTTGTAATTTTTGGCAAAACCGTTACGTGCTAAAATTCATCCTAATTGAATACTACAATTTGTGACTTTAATTGAGTCCATGGGTTCCGTAGTCTTTACCTGAGGGCCCTTTGAAGCCACGCTTGCCCCGGAGAGCGATTACAATACTTTACCCATGCTTTGCATTGGATAAAGTAAAAAATTTGCATTGGGTTCAGTCTACCTTCCGATTGATCGCATTTTTTTATAGGCATTAGACCTTTTTTGTTAGGTTTGTTTAGGCCTAACTTCTTTGTTTGTGAACCGATTTCGATGATTCTTTTTTTATTCGAAAGGGGGTATCTTAGGGATGGTGTCATATTAATTTGGTCAAGTTCTGATGATATAATCACTATTAATAACATCACTAAAAAAGAGAAAAATAAAAATAATTTTTAAGAAAAAAATAAAAAACCGACTTCAAAAAATTAAATGCAACAAATAAAATACACTAAAAGGTATAAAATAATTATTATCTTATTTAGTTACAACTAAACGACGAAATATTAACATGAAATTACTTTTTGAAGTCGGTACCAAACAAACTATACCCATAAGCGAGCGTACCCGCCAAACGTACTAAGTAAGATCCGTCGAGTGCGATTCATAAAAGGTATATGTTTTGCACCGACTTCAAAAAGTAATTTCATGTTAATATTTCGTCGTTTAGTTGTAATTAAATAAGATAATAATTATTTTATACCTTTAGTGTGTTTTATTTGTTGCATTTAATTTTTTGAAGTCGGTTTTATTTTTTTCTTAAAAATTATGGACCAAAGAGGATGAGATAGAGAGAAAGGCTGCGTAATACGACAAAAATGCCATCTGGTGATTGTTGTGCGCGGCACTCTGAGTATTTTTTCCTTATTATAATATAATTATTTTAAGGGTAATATTTTGTCAGCCAGCTTCCTTTTTTGATCCTCGAACGTGACTTTTTGACAATAGGAAGAGAGGACTTTACAATCCTACTTCCTGAACCTCAACAAATGTAAAATAAGTTTATATTATATATATTTGGGTTAATAAATAAGTCCTGTCGAATGGCTTCCCGTATAGCACAGAGACCAAAATAAAACCCAAATGCAACTTTTTTGATTGGTTTGAATTATAGTCATTATATAGTTTTATTTAGGTTGAATTACGGTTTCAAACGGTAGTTATGTCTCGTTTTTTTCCGTTTTGAAACCGTAATTCAACCTAAATAAAACTATATAATGACTATAATTCAACCAATCAAAAAGTTGCATTTGGGTTTTATTTTGGTCTCTGTGCTATACGGGTTTTAACACCACATGTCGATTGTAAATTCATTGGGTTTTCATCTTTGCCTGGGAACTTTCCGAGAGACTAAATTCTGAAATTAGGCGGGTTTCAATATTTTAAAACGCCTTGCTAATTTACGAATTTAGCCAATAAGAAGTTTTTGGAAATTTCCATTCAAAGAGTCAAAGGCAAGTTTCAGAGACAAGCGAGCAGAGCTTTAGCTCAGTCAGTTTAGAGTCAGGGTTGAGTCAGTTCTCAGTTGGAGTTGAGACATGTCACTTGCCAGTTGAGGCTCTCCAGCCTTCAGCAAGGAGAAATGTATACTTATAATTAACTAATAAAAAAAAAAACAATATTAAATAATACTCTCTTCTTTGAAATACATCTCTCCTCCTTCAATTACCATTAAATCAGCATCAAGACTGAAAACAGGTCAAATCGCTTGGTTGCCAAGTCCGTTCTGCGGGGAACATTCTTCGATTTAAATCTACAAATCGTCAACCTTTCTCTGGTCAAGAAGGGTTGCAAACAAAAATCAAAATGTTTTCAGTAACATGATCGTAACCGAGCAGGGACAGCGGAACCGTGTGGTCAGGGGTGTCAGCGGACCTCATAAAGAAAGAAATTTTACCGTTTCTTTACTCAAAAACAACATTATTGCCAAATTGTTGGTTGTAAATTAATGTTATACTTACTATTTATTATCTGGGGGACTAATGATTATGTATACAAAAATTGGTTGAGTTTGGTAGAAGGGCCTAGATTTTTATTTTTTGACCCTACAACCCCCCCCCTCCTTCCATTTTGGGCAGTAAATTTTTGCATTTTAAACTTCTGAGGATCCACTGAATATCTATACAAAATTTGGTTGAGTTTGCTCAAATGGCCTAGAGTTTTATTTTTGACCCCCTCCCCGTTAATTTTGACCCTAAAAAATATATATATATATTTTCGTTATTATAGGTTCATAAAAATACATAGTATATTTCATTTTTCTTGTTTTTTAGTTGGAAAATATTTTCATTTTAATTTTTAACCCCGCCCTCTCCACCTCCCTTAATTTTGGATCGATATGCACCAAAATCTAATCACCTCTTAATTTCCAATGGACCAAAACTACGTGTGAAATTTGTTTGGATATTCTCACTAGTTTTTGAGCTAGCTCGTCCACAAAAATTTGATATCGCACCTACAGACATTTTGACAAAACAATTAATATCTCGAAAAATATAATTTTTTAGATATTCACTTATAAGAGCTTTTTATAGACCGAAATGCCATGATTTCTCTCAATTTTTTTTTAATCAAAACAGTTTCAGCCGTTTTTGAGATATTTCGAAAAAAAAGAAGGAAAAAACCCACCTTTTTTCATGCACCATACCCTGTATGGTAAAGTAAAAAATGAGTAAATTTCAAGAATTTACAAATATTTCGTTTCTTTGAATCTTTAGACTGATTATTTATCATCAAGGGAGCCACTGTTCAATGCATAGGCAAATAATTAGAATCGAAAAGCGTTCCTTAAACTGACGTTGTTAGTTGACAACAACCAAACGCTGTTAACTAACAAAAGCATCCGGTGTTCGTTCGATTGCTTTAATTCATTCATTTGATGGGAACGAGAGAACAAATTCCTCCCTAAGATAGTATGTATGTATGTATGTAATATGAATTGCTTCATTGATAAAAAGATACATATTCATTTCTATTCAAAATGAGGTTTATATATTCTATTAAAATCCTTATTCATTTCTCTAAATTTTATTTTATTTTGAGCTAATCCCGTAATTGAATAGTCTTCATATGAATTCAATTTATTTGAATTTAATTGAAATTTTTTTTTCAGAAATATTTCCAAAATTCCAATTAAAAGGACTCAAAATGGCCTTTGGAGAATGTATCTTTTAAAAAATATATGTATACTTATATTTAATTTCAGGTATAGACTAATTAACTTTTCCAATATGGAAATGTTCGTTTTGAGTTCATTCAACTGTGCAATGGTTATTTTTCTTGCTAAAGACCAGAGGCGTCGTCGTCTTGAACCCGGCTATGACATGGAATAATTAATCACGTGACGCTCTCTCCGATCCAATTACCAGGGGATGCCAAAAGCACCGAACGGGCTCTAATTAAAATGACGTCACACATATGAACAGGCAGAGGAGTTGGTCCACTGACCAACCAACAACTTGCCTATACGTATACACAAACATAAAGGGGGGACATTTTTACTCCTGCCATTGCCAGGGGTAAAATTAACAAAAATCAACGTCAGCCTCTTTGCCTCATTTCCGAATTTCCTTTTACTTTCACATATAGGGTGGGCCATCTACATGTGACCTATTTGTTTCTGAAATAAAAATTTAAAGAAAAACGAGTCGATTTTGCTCGGTGCTCCCGGCTAGAGAATGAAAAGAGTATATTTTCGTTTAAATATCTAGAAAAAAAATTACTTTTTTAAGTCTGTCTTCGATGGGTAGATGATGATAAGGGGGGACCCTTATCAACTTGATTGAGAATTTCTAGGAAAAATAAAATGTTAATTTTCAAAATATTGAACTCATTTTAAAAAGTATATTTTATAGAAAGATTAAAGAGTAGAAACTTACAAAAAATGCTCCATATTTAGTATGGTAATATAATATATGTACATACCTATCTACTGGATTGAGATTTACTAAACGGTCTAAATTTTTTATTTTAACCCCCCTCCACCCCCCCCCCCTTAATTTTGGGTTGATATTCACCAAAATCTAATCAGATCTTAATTTCAATGGACCAAAACTACGTGTGTTAATTTGGTTTCGATATTCAAACTAGTTTTTGAGCTAGCTCGTCCACAAAAATTTAACGCACAGACCCAACCAGACAACCAGACAGACTAACTAACAGACATTTTTATTTATTTATTTATTTATTTATCCAGAAAAATACACAACATTCATTATGTCATGTCACATTTTGACAAAACAATTATTATCTCGAAAAATATAATTTTTTCGATGTTCCCTTATTAGGGCCTTTTTGTAGACCGAAATGCCATAGTTTTGTTCAATTTTTTTAACCAAAATATTTCAGCCGTTTTTGAGATATTTTGAAAAAAGAAACAAAAAAACCACTTTTTTCATGCACGATTACAATACTTGACCATACCCTGTATGGTAAAGTAAAATATAGGTTCTAATTTACCTTGAAGATAAATACCCTTGAAAACTTGTTCTCGGTCAACAAATAATAGTGTAGTTTAGTTTCCCCCCTGATATAAATGAACTTTTTTTGAAACTTTTTTCATATAAAGCACTGTCTCAAGATAAAAAAACTCACCCTGTATATAATATGTAAATGATTATGATTCGCTAAATTCATAAGATATTAAATTATGGAATGTTTGTAGCTAGTATCTCGGATGGTTGGTTGGTGTGTTGGGACATGTCATAGCCAAAGAGACACGAAGACACTCTGGGGGTAGCGAGGGGTGCGGTGGGGGCTTCTAATTAAAACCTTGAAGTCTTGTGTGCCTCAGACATAAAGCTCATCTTGACTTAGCAAAGTTAACTCACACATGGATGTTATTCATGAGCCCTGAAACCAATCCAACCCTTCTCATTTTACTCTCTTTTTTTTTAATGAAAATGATGTTTATTAATATGAGTAAGATTAATGGAATCGCTGGGAACCAACAGAAAAACTCAATTCAAAAAAGTTAAGTTTAAAAAAGTTTAAAGTATAAAATAATATATTAGGGAAAATTTTGATAAAACAAGAACGTTTGAATATTTAATAAACATTTTGAGATAGTTTTTGCCAGGTCACTCAAGTCAAATTAAAAAAATATTTCAATGTTAAATTCGGAAAGTAGAGTATGAAAAATTGTTTAAAAAAACCAAATGAAATGGAACCTTGACTCTTGAAATTAAACTCGATTCTGTTGTAGCTTAAAAAAATCTTACATTTCAATAGTTTTTAAGGAATTTGGTGAAACATTTTTTAAATTATTGGATAAAAAATACTTGGTAGTTTTCACATTAATGCTAAACCTACCAAGTATTTGTTATCCAATAATCTTACATTTCACCTACTATTAGAACAGTTAGATTTTTTGTTGCTAAAAATTTCATGGAAATTTTTTATAGCGAGAGGGGAAAGTTCACTACTGTTTGGTCCTAGGTGCCGTATAAAAATTTTAAAATTTTTAAGAAAATCCTTATTTCGATGCTCCAACTACCCCTAGGTAATAAGGGCTTCATTACCAGGTTAAAATAATTCAAATTAAAGAATATTTCAATCATAAATTCTGAAATAACAGTAAATTGTTTAAAAAATCAAATGAAATGTAACGTTGACTCATGACATGAAACTCGGTAGTGTTGCAGCTAAAAGACATCTTTCATTTAACCTACTATTAGAGCATTTGATTTTTTATTGCTAAGAAGTCCATGAAAATTTTTTGTGGCTGGTGAGAAAGTACACTCCTATTTGGTCCTAGGTGCCGGATACAAATTGTAAAATTTTTAAGAGAATAAGAATATTAACCATAACCAAGAAAAATTGTTAAAAAAAAACCCAAATGAAATGTAAAGTTAACTCCTGACATAAAACTCGATTCTGTTGCAGCTTAAAGAAATCTTTCATTTCACTTACTAAAAGAACAGTCAGAATAAAAAGTGGGTGAAAATTATTTTGGCGCGTGAAAAAAAGTCTACTCCTGTTTGGTCGTAGGTGCTGTATACAAATTTTAAAATTTTTAAGAAAATAATATTTTTAAACCTTATTTCGATGGTCAACCAACCCCTATTTAATAAGGGGTTCATTTCCAGGTCAAAATAAGTCATATTAAAAAAATATATTCAATGATAAATTCAGAAATTAGAGTAAATTGTTGAAAAAAACCAAATGAAACGTAACGTTGAATCCGTAGTGAGTTTTAAAAAAATAATTTAAATTTCCTAATTTTAATAAATTTTATTTTCCATGAGCTATTAGTATACTGGATTTTAAAATCAAAAAACATCACTACGGCGTCGTCGCGCAAGCTCATTATTATTAAGTATGGATTATTCTGATAAAAATGTCATGTTCATCATCAGTGAAAGCAATCTATATAATAAAAATGAATTTCTGTTTCTTTGTAAGCGCAGATCTCTCAAATGCCTGGACCGATTTGGCTAATTTTTTTTTTAATGTTCGTAATAGTCCAATTCAGGTTAATACGTAAAAAAATAGGAAAAGTTGTCCAGAAAATTGGAAAATTCAGGAAAAACTAAAAAAAAATTCAGGTTAACCAACATAGCTTTGCAAACAATAAAAGAACTAAGCTAGCAAACTAAACATGTGTTGGCGGCCCTGTTTGTTAGATTTTTTGTGTCATTCATTTTCAATAGTTCTAACCACATTATCGTTGAAGAAGAATTTAATACTGCAACAAAGATTTAAAAAACTATCTATTTTTTTAAAGTACATTTAAAACCAAAAATTAAAAAAAAAATCGTCATGATAACTAAATTTTTGAAAAAGTTATGGTTATTTAAAAAAAGCGATTTTTTTCAAAAATTCCTAACTTCTTTTTGAGTTGAATGAAAAAATTTGAAAAAAAAATCTGAAAACCGTCATTAATACAGTAGAAAAAAATAAAAAAGTTTCAGCAAGCTTTTGATTATATATATATAGATGAGAAATATTTAATTTAAAATAAAATATGTTATTTAAAAATCATTTTTCTTAAAAATACTCTTGGGAATCTCACCTCATCTTTTTTCTATTGTATTTAAGACCCTCAGCCATTTCAAAAGAACTAAGCCTTTTGGCTTTTGTATTCGAGCTCATTCATTCATTTCAATATTATTTATTTATTTCAAAGTTAATTATAAAGGATTATTGAAACTATACTAACTAAACTAACTGAAAGGAATTAATTAGCATTTAGAATTTCTTTAAAAATATATCTTAAAAATAAAAACCAAAATTCAATTAGGCCGTAGAATTCTTTAAAGAAATCAAAATCATTTGAAAACCCATTTTTATATTGTTTTGAAATCTAGGAAATTTCAGCCTCATGAAATTATTAAAAACCTATTTTGATCCTAATTAAACCTAAATATTCTATATTCTTTAATTAAACTAAACTAAAATTAAACTAGTTTAATTAAAAATGAAAACAAATGTATTTTATTATAGTTAAAAATAAAAATGATGATTGTAATAATAATGATACTAAATAATTAAAATGTATATAGAATGTTAAATGTAAAATGTAATTTGAACCAATAAAAGCTTAAAAATAAAATAAATAAAAATAAATTCTATAATCTAATAATAAACTTTAAAAGTTTATTATTTTTAATTGGATAATTCTCCCCAAATGACGATTTTTACATTATTTATTGAATTTTTACAAGACAAAAACTTTATTTTAATTTAAGTTGAAAGGTTCTTTTTGCCCTATAATTGAGTAGCAGAAGGAGACAATAAAATATTTTCTTCTGCTGGAAAAATAAATTTTTTAATTCATTCATAAAGAGATATACTTTGTCCTCTTCATCAATCTATTACAATTAATTCACAAGAATTGATATATGAAAATGTTCTTTACACGTGTATAAAACAACAATAAAACAGCCACGTGGGGGTCCAGGGGCGAAGCCCCGCTGGTAGAAAGGCCCGCCTTTGGCGGGCCTTGGAAGCTATTAGAGAATATTTTTTTGTATTTTTCTAATCTAAAACCTTGAAAGAGAATTTGCAGCCTCCCTGCCTGCTCCTTTTAGGATTCGCTCTTCATTAGGCTGAGATAGAGGGCTGGTGGCCAAATGATGCCCAGGGCTGAGGTGGGGCTTGACTGCCGATGGCTGGAAAAAAGTTTGTCATTACCAGACGATTAATAATTCGCTCTGCGCATTGTTTTGAAAAATCGCCTCTTTTTAGCCGCCCTTGCCGCGTATTAATCAAAGCTTGTCATGACAAACCCTGCGTTTGCGTTGTTCCTGTGGGATGAGAGAGTTTTTCTCTATTCTGTTTTTTTTCAAACAGATAAAAAAAATAAGAATAAATCTATGCAAAGTAGTAGAGTATTAAGCAAAGAAATATTTGCTAGAATGAATTGTTTGCTGATTTTGATCCTCCAGGCATAATGTCTGAATCTACTTTCAGATATTCCTCCCCCTTTGATTGATACATATATTTTATATTTTCATTTATGATAATAATATTCTATTCAAACAAATAAACACAAAAGGAAGTAAAAAAAACTTTTTTTTCTTAAGAAAAACTTAGAAACTTAACTTTTTATGCATTGCCGTATTTAATCATACATGCCAGTCATTTAAAAAGTTTAGTTTTACGAGGATAAGTCAAAAATTACTTACACTTTTCGTTCTACATCTTTATTAAACTAAGATAGGTGTACAACAGATACATTATTTTTCGATATAGTCTCCACCTTTAGCAATGCACTTGGTCCAGTGAGCCACAAGCTTCCGGATATCTTCCTGGTAGAAGGTTTTCGGTTGGTTGAAGCCACTTTTACACCGCATCCCGAACGTCCATGTCTGAGGCTAATCAACGACCTCTCAAGGCTTCCTTGAACGGTCCAAAGAGATGAAAGTCTGAGGGAGCGAGTTCTGGCCTATAAGGAGGGTGTTCCAGGGTCTCAAAGCGTCTCAAAGTTGACGGTCGCCCAGCTCCCTCTTTTTGTGTTATGCTCGTTCGGCCACTTTTAAAAATTTTGATTCATAAAAAAACGCTTTTACGAGATAAAGCACTTTCCCAGTATTGTGACAAAAGTCTTCGATGAATTTCAGCACCTTTCACACACTCTGACCACTCCTCGTTGCTCCTCTTTGGTGCAATCTGATAGCGGAGCTGACATGGTTATGCTGTTGTAGCTAGACGACAACTGACGCGATCGTGGATTAAATCCCGCACACGTGACCACAGACGCATGCGGCCGCCTTCTATTTTAGTTTATTAAAGTTGTAGAACGAAAAGTGTATGTAATTTTTGGTAACCTCTTTCCAATAAAAGAAGAATTATTGAAATCGGTCCATAAAACAAAGAAGTTATGGGTAAACATACATAACAATAAAAATAATTTTTAGAAAAAATAAGCTGACGTGTTCTGATGTGACCATCCACTTGACTATAACATACAACCTGGCCCCTAAAATTATTTATAATCATGTAGGGGAGGGGGGTAGTTTTTGCATTTTTATACTTCTGGTGTCCCACTGATTATGTTACAAAATTTGGTTGAGAGTGGTAAATGCCGAAGATTTTCATTTTTTGTCCCCCACCCCCCATTTTGTGCGATTAGTTTTTGCATTTTTAGACTTCTGGGGGTCCACTGATTATGTATATAAAATTTGGTTGAGTTTGCACAAACGATCTAGATTTTTAATTTTTAACCCCCCCCCTCCACCCCCCCTTAATTTTTGGTCGATATGTAGCCAAAATCTAATCAGCTCTTAATCTCAATGGACCAAAACTACGTGTGAAATTTGGTTTCGATATTCAAGCTAGCTAGTCCACAAAAATTTGGTAACGCTCAGACTAACGGACAACCAGACTAACAGACATTTTGACAAAACAATTATTATCTCGAAAAATATAATTTTTTCGATGTCCACTTATTAGAGCTTTTTTGTAGACCGAAAGGCCATGGTTTTAGCTCAATTTTTTTAATCAAAATAGTTTCAACCGTTTTTGAGATATTTCGAAAAAAGAAGGAAAAAATCACTTTTTTCATGCAGGATTACAATACTTGACCAAACCCTGTATGGTAAAGTAAAAGCCGACTTCAAAAAAATTAAATGCAACAAATAAAATAATAACAAAGAAGTTATACGTGAACAATGAAAATACATAACAAAAAAGGTCCAATGCCAAGGAAATTTATACGGGATCAATCGGAAACTATTCTGAACCCAATGCAAAAAAATCATCTATATCGGTCCACATTGTAAAGAGAAATCGATGAACAAACATTATCAAAACTTGACCAAATTAATATGTGACTACCCCTAAGGTATCCTCTTTCCAATAAAAAAAGAATCATCGAAATCGGTCCATAAACAAAGAAGTTAAGTGTGAACATACATAACAAAAATTTTTAAGAAAAAAATAAAACCGACTTCAAAAAAATTAAATGCAACAAATAAAATACACTAAAAGGTATAAAATAATTATTATCTTATTTAGTTACAACTAAACGACGAAATATTAACATGAAATTACTTTTTGAAGTCGGTGCCAAACAAACTATACCTATTAAGCGAGCGTACCCGCCAAACGTACTAAGTAAGATCCGTCGAGTGCTATTCATAAAAGGTATATGTTTGGCACCGACTTAAAAAAGTAATTTCATGTTAATATTTCGTCGTTTAGTTGTAACTAAATAAGATAATAATTATTTTATACCTTTTAGTGTATTTTATTTGTTGCATTTAATTTTTTGAAGTCGGTTTTATTTTTTTCTTAAAATTTTTTATTTTTCTCTTTTTAGTGATGTTATTAATAGTGATCCTATCATCAGAACTTGACCAAATTAATATTGCACCATCCCTAAGATACCCCCTTTCCAATAAAAAGAATCATCGAAATCGGTTCATAAACAAAGAAGTTAGTCCTGAACAAACCTAACAAAAAAGGTCTAATACCTACGAAAAAAATGGGACCAATCGGAAGATAGACTGGACCCAATGCAAAAACAATTTTCAAAATCGGTTCACAATTGGCGGAGATATGAGGTAACATAGGCACAATAAAAAAAAAAAAAAAAAAAAAAAATCA
The DNA here is from genome assembly GCA_024734495.1 of Forficula auricularia. NCBI lineage: Eukaryota > Metazoa > Arthropoda > Insecta > Dermaptera > Forficulidae > Forficula > Forficula auricularia. The sequence continues at coordinate 24,766 of JALMQS010000077.1, read as the reverse complement.
GTCGAATAGAGAACCTCCTCCTTTTTTTGAAGTCGGTTAAAAAGGTCCAATACCAATGAAAAAAACGGGACCAATCGGGTACGAGACTGAACAATATCCAAATCGGTCCATATGGTAAAGAGAAATAAGTGAACAAACACAAAAAAAAGAAACGGGCATATCCTTTGAATTGATAACCTCCTCCTTTTTTTCAAAGTTGGTTAAAATTAATTTCTTCTTTTTTATGAAATAAAAGAGAATTATTCAATCATAAAAAGATCAAAATAATTTTTAAGAAGCACCCTTGTTTTTATCGACGGCTCCCCCTTATAAACTCCAAACTAGATAACGAGATTATAAGTAAAAGAAAATTTAATATATGTCCCTATCCTCTTACCATTCTTTCTAATAGAAATTGTAACACCCTAAAAAGAGACTATTGAATTTTGCGCTCGACTATATGATTAGTTAAATTGGGGGTGGTGAAGAACCTGTCGTGGGCTTTAGATCGATATGTAAGGACAGACAGACAGACAAAGTGAATCCGATTTCAGCTTGTTAGGAATCAAATAGGATTAAAGGCAATTGTCAATAATGTCATATAAAACGAGCTATATAGGGGTGGGAGGGCCCAATTTAAAGTCCACTTACTGAAAGTCATTATGAGAAATAGGGGTAAATAAAAATTAGAGGTTAATTTATCTGAAAAGTTGGGGATTATTTATACATTAACAAAACACTCAATTAACAAACCGTATAAATAATATAAGATATGAGAAATTATCATGTAAGTACTTGGAACACCGAGCGATGCGCGGTAATTATTACTTTACCATACAGGGTATGGTCAAGTATTGTAATCGTGCATTAAAAAAGTGTTTTTTTTTTCGAAATATCTCAAAAACGGATTAAACTATTTTGATGAAAAAAAATTGAGCGAAACCAGGGCATTTCGGTCTACAAAAAAGCCCTAATAAGTCTATGCGTTACCAAATTTTCGTGGACGAGCTAACTCAAAAACTAGTGTGAATATCGAAACCAAATTTCACAGGTAGTTTTGATCCATCGAGATTAAGAGCTGATTAGATTTTGGTGCACATTGACCAAAAATTAAAGGGGGTGGAGGGAGGTCAAAAATTGAAAATATTGGCTCTTGTACCAAACTCAACCAAATTTTGTATACATAATCAGTGAAACCCCAGAAGTCTACAATTGCAAAAACTAACCGCCCAAAAAGGGGGAGGGGGGCAAAAACTAACCCTCCTCCCCTACATGATTATAAATAATTTTATTAAATATAAGTGAGGGCGCCAGGTTGTATGGTAAAGTCAATTGGATGGCCACATCAGAACACGCCAGCTTATTTGATTCAGTTATAAGCGATATATTAATATTATTTTTTAATTTTAAATTCCGGTAAAAAGGTCGAATTTTTAATAGAAGCCAAAATAAGAATAAAATTGAAATAAAACTTAAAATTTATATTTTTGGCCATCATCAAGACGTATCACTGGCCACAAAGTTTTGAATGAATTGTATGTTCACTTGTTCACACATAACTTCTTTGTTAATGGACCGATTTCGATGATTCTTTTTTCATTGTAAAGAGTGTACATCACGGGTGGTCCCATATTAATTTGGTCAAATTCTGATTATATGATCAATGACAAAATAACGGAAATCTCCAATTCTTATGTGCAAATAATCGAAATTATAATAAATTAAATCTTTATAAAAAACCCTTAAAACGTTCATTTAAAACCCGCTAACGTTTCGAGATAATTTCTCTATTTATAAATTGAATTTTATTATCAATTTCTGATTCATTCGCCCGACGCTTTCTCTTACGAGACGCATGCAAGGTATTATATTAAGTCGCTATTAATAACATCACTAAAAAGAGAAAAATAAAAATAATTTTTATAAAAAAACAAAACAAATAAAATAATAATAACTCAAAAATGAAATAAAATCCACTAGAAGGTATAAAATAATTATCTTATTTAGTCACAACTAAACGATTAAATTATTAAATGAAATCAATTTTTGAAGACGGTTCCAAACAAACTATATAAGTGAGCTTACCCGCCAAACGTACTAAGTAAGTTCCATCGAGTGCGATTCATAGTATATATATTTTTGGCACCGACTTCAAAAAGGGATTTCATGTAACAATTTCATCATTTAGTTGTAACTAAATAAGATAATTATTTTATATCTCTTAGTGTATTTTATTTGATTACTTTACCATACAGAGTGTGGTCAAGTATTGTAATCGAAAAAATTGAGCGAAACCATGGCATTTCGGTCTACAAAAACCCCTAATAAGTGAACATCGAAAAAATTATATTTTTCGAGATAATAATTGTTTTGTCAAAATGTCTGTCTGTTAGTCTGTGCGTTACCAAATTTTTGTGGACGAGCTAGCTCAAAAACTAGTGTGAATATCGAAACCAAATTTCACACATAGTTTTGGTCCATTGAGATTAAGAGCTGATTAGATTTTGGTGCATATCGACCCAAAATTAAGGGGGTGGAGGGGTGGTTAAAAATTAAAAATCTATGCCGATTGAGCAAACTCAACCAAATTTTGTATACATAATCAGTAGGATCCCAGAAGTCTAAAAATGCAAAAACTAACCCCCCTCCATGATTATAAATAATTTAAGGGGCTAGATTGTATGGTAAAGTCAAGTGTATGGCCACATTAGAACACGTCAGCTTATTTTTGAGTTCTTATTATTTTATTTGTTGCATTTAATTTTTTTGAAGTCGGTTTTTTTCTCTAAAAATTATAATACTCAAATTGCTCCAATTTGAATTGAATTTTTCCATTCTAGATTTTTTCTTCTTTTATTAATATTATTATCATCCAAAACAATAAAAGTAAAGAAACCAAAGAAATTTGAAATAAAAAAACGAAATAAAATTGAGAATTAAAAAAAAAGTGGTGACAATACGGAAACCCTTCAAGGGTTTATTTTATTGATTTTTATTAATTTTCAATATTATTATTATTATTATTACCGACGCCATGTTGACAAATCTTATTTTCCAAAGTTTTTAGCTTGAAGGGATTTTTTAAAGAGCCTCTCTCTCTCATAAAAACTCTGATAAAAGTTCCGCGCGCAAAGAACCTTTTAAGGTGTTGAAGAAGTTATTAAAAGAGTTTTCGAAAGTAAATATCTTCAGATCGGATTTATTCATTTATTGTTTCTATTCAAATGAAAAATAATTAGAGACGAAGAGATTGACTGGAGAGTGAGCCCTGGGGGGGGGGAGGGCTGACCCCCAAACAGTAAGTTCCTGGGCAAACATGCGTCACGAGTGGCTCAAGTGGCCCTCCTGCCTGTGCAGCACCTATATGTCACTCTTTTAGGCTCAAGTAGCCAGCCCCCCCCCTTTTAATTTGTGATGTTTCAACCTTGACAAGACCTCTCTCCTCTCCCACATACTTTTAATACCCGTGTAGGCACACGCACTCGAAAACCGACCCTTTGACGGGTGTCAGAGTGAAGAGTCTTCTTAAGTTTGCTCGAGAGAAGCCTCATTTATTTAAATGTCTTCTTGCAGCGTCTATTCCTGAAGTTGAAGAGAATCTCTCTCAGCCCTCACACAGAAAAATATCGTTTATTCAATACATATGTTTGTTATTTGATAGAGAAATTTTTTTAGAGTATTTTATTACTGAATAAAAAAAAATGAGAACCTAAAAGAGCTGGGCATTCTGGGAAGGGGCGTTATCAGAGTGCTGTACTGCTGGGTACATGTGCGACAGTCCGCAGGTTCCTGAACCTTCCACAACAATACAATGATAATAATAGAGGGGTTTCCATTAAGGACGCTCAAACTTTAAATTTAAATGAAATAAGATGACGTGTTCTGATGTGGCCATCCACTTGACTTTACCATACAACCTGGGGCCTCGCTTATATAAAATATTTAATAAAATTATTTATAATCATGTAGGGGAGGGGGTTAGTTTTTGCATTTTTAGACTTCTGGGGGCCCACTGATTTTGTATACAAAATTTGGTTCATAGACCTATATTTTCATTTTTTGCCCTACAACCCCCCCTCACCCAATTTAGAGTAGTTAGTTTTTGCATTTTTAGTCTTCTGGGGCCCACGGATTATGTATACACAAAATTTGGTTGAGTTTGGTACACGGCCCTATATTTTCGTTATTTGACCATACAACCCCCCCCCTCCCAATTTTGGGCTGTTAGTTTTTGCATTTTTAGTCTTCTGTAGTTTTCAAATTTATCATTAGATTTTTTATGATACGGTATGAAAATACTTAAAATGTTTGAAATTTTAGGGATGACATGGCATCCACAACATCGTCCATGGACCGCACGCCTCATAGATGAGCACAGAGATATTCTATTAAAATATGTATAATGTATTTTGTATTAAATTTTGTTAATTTGAAATAAGCGTTTCTTAATTTTCATACCGATTCCCATGTACGTAATTAGGGGCCAGTAGCCCACTACAAAGATCATCACCCCCCCCCCTCCTCCCGCCTTGAAAAATCTAAATTCCATTATTACGTGCCATCACTTATGTATTTCTCATTAAATTATTTATTTTCTTACAAAATTTGACAATTCTACTAAAAAGTTAGTTAATCTCTGATCTGATTACCGAAATTGAAACCTTGTAGTGGCTAATCAGCTGCCTCCTAGGAAAATTCTCTAACTACGCCAATGGCGATTACCTCTAAGCAAATCAAACTGTTAATGTTAAAAATTAAACTGAAATAAATTGCATAGAAACAAATACTTATCAGTGGCGCGTGCGGTCCATGGATGCTGTGGATTCTGCTCAAGGGCGGATCCAGGAATTTTTTAGTGGTGGGGGGAGAATGTATATAAGGTGGCCGATGAATATAAGATCTACTTTTTATCTCGAAGTGTGAAAATTTCCAAGTACTTATTCTAAATATTTCCAAGTAATTCCAAATATTTCCAAGCACTTCCAAATATTTCCAAGTATCTATTCCAAATATTTCCAAGTAATTCCAAATATTTCCAAGCACTTCCAAATATTTCCAAGTACTTATTCCAAATATTTCCAAGTAATTGCAAATATTTCCAAGCACTGATTCTAAATATTTCCAAGTAATTCCAAATATTTCCAAGTAATTCCAAATATTTCCAAGCACTTCCAAATATTTCCAAGTACTTTCAAAATACTTCCAAAGTGGTGTACACCTACTTCCAATCGCGGATCACCCCTCGGGTATACTTAATAATAATCGGCTTGCGCGACGACGCACAAGTGTTTACTTTTTTTTATTTTATTTTAAAACCCACTAAAAGTTCATGACATATAAATTAGGAAATTTAAATTATTAATATAAAACCCACTATGGAGTTGTAGCTGGTAGTAGAATATTACAGTTATAGGACGTAAAATACCATAGCATGATAGATCCGTCTCTGGGACAAGTATCGTAATATGGCGATTAAAACTGCATTTCTTATCTAGAATAGATAATTTTTGAATTATTTGAATTTAAACATAGGAACAGATCTAATCTAGACTCAAACCGACATAACGAGCTTAGATAAAAAAAGAACCGAGTTGTTTGGAGATTCGCAACTCGCTTTGTCAATTTAATGACACTGACCTCAATAAAAACGAAAACTATTTATTAATATAAGAGTTTAAAGCGCATTAAACTGAAAAGAATAGGTACTTAGGCACCATTTAGCCACTTAAAAAATAAACAATAAATAAGTAGATTCAATCAAGATTTTAATCTTTTAAAAAGAGGCTAAAATATTTCTCTGCGAATATATAGTTGATAATAAAATTTTCTATGTAGTTTAAGTATCATTTTTACCAGGTCAAATTTAAAAGTTCAAAATATATTAACCATTTTTTATGTGGGGACAATTTGATGCCTTAAACCTATTTGCCATTAAATTAGTGAGTTTATGAACAATAAATTGTGAAGCAGCTCTCATTTTCTCCTCTGGTCCTTACCGATCAACTCGAGCATCGGGACCCTGAGATTTACAATATATAATATGCCCAAATTAGGTGATTGTATAGAAACATTGTGTGGTATGGGCTTAAATCAATTTGCATGGTTTGCTTAATGTGGTTATATGAAAAACGATACCGAAAGATGCATGATTAGTATTCAAGATGGGGTGAGGGTGCTGGGTGGGTTTCGGGGGCGTGGTGGGTGGGATTAGGGTGTGAGGGTGGGGGTCCAGGGGGCGTATCACCCTGGCTATGCATGAGAACCGCCGAAGACGGGCCTTGCAGCAAGTTTATCTATATAATAAGTGGTCGGAAAAAATTTCCCTGTCAAAATGGGGTTGCGAATCAAAAAGTTTAAGAAGCGCTGATTGAAGTCATCACTTTCCTAATTTTAATAAATTTTATTTGTTATGAACTATTAGTGGGAAAAATCACGAGTCTATGTCGTCTCGTAAGCCGATTATTATTAAGTATAAATGGAGATATAGATATTTTAGAATTTTCCGATGTTTGAACATGGGAATAAAGAATTGAATGATATGATAGATTCAAGTGGCGAGGATGCCAAATGTAACATTTGAAGGGATCGGACAGCCAACAGGCAGCCATCTAACGAATGAAGGAAGGAAGGAGCCAAGTGATCTCATCCCTAGACAGTCAGTCGTTTCTACTAAACACTCTTCCTACTTGCCTGGTTGCCGCCGAACGGCTCCGAATGCTGTCAAGACTCGGTGTATATCACAATCGGACACCAACACCGAGCCAATCGCTCACCAACGACAAACATAATGGACAGTTATATCCCCCCACCCCTGGTTACTTTTTTCACCCATCACATGGAGCTTTCTTGCACTATCGATTTTATCAATAGAGAACGAACGATTCATTCAATAGAAAAGAACGAGTGGATTCTACTTCCTCAATCCAGTTGTCTGATCGTCGCATTGTTTATTGGCTCATGTTCAAAATAATAATAAAAAGAAGCTTAATCAGAAAACGGAATAAATAAATCTAGTTGAAAGACAGACATTTCCAATTAAAAGGATATTCAGTGAGAAGGTTTATCATTTTTGGATTTCCAAGTCATTCAGATTTTAATTAACTAACCCAGATAGGTATATGTATAACTCAGAAGGAATTCGAAATATTTACATAAATCATCATCATCAATCAGATTTAGGTAAATGTTATTTTTAATATAAAGTGAAACCCCTCAAATCCGAAATAATTGAGGCTGTAGCCTGTTCAGATTCGACAATTAAAGATAACTGATATCAAGTGAAAGATTAAGTGATATTTTGTGTGTTTCTATTATTATTTCATTGTTTTTGCAAAGTGATTAACCTAAAGAATTTCAATAACCAACTTTTAGCTTTTTTCAATCCTGGATGACATAAGTATGTAGACACATTTACACTTTGTTAGGTATACTAATTGTACATCTTTGTTAATTTTTGAACTAATTATCCTATACTAGTAAAGCGCATTTGTACCTATCTATGTACCTACCTACCTATATGTATGTACCTATGTCCGTCCCTCAACAAAAACAGTCGTCATGGTTACCAATTTAAATGAAATTATCTATATACTACTGTGGGCAATAAATAGTAAGACTTTGTTCTTAATTTTAAAATTATTTATTTATTCTTTCCAAATCTATTTCGTCCCCCTCAAAGTAATCCCACCCGGCCTCAATACACTTGCGCCAACGTTTTTTCCAATCCTCGAAACAGTTGTTAAAGCCAATTTCCGGAATAGCCTTCAATGCGCGTAGCGATTCGCGGTTAATATCTTCAATTGGCTCAAAACGGTTTCCCCGGAGCGGTCGTTTGAGTTTGCTGAACAGCCAGAAGTCACAAGGAGCTAAATCAGGCGAATACGGTGGTTGTGGAACGATAGTGATTGAATTTTTGGCGAAAAACAAGGACCAAGATTTTCATTTTTTGACCACCCTCCCTTCCATTTTGGGTGGTTGTTTTTGCATTTTTAGACTTTTAGGGGCCCACTGATTATGTATACAAAATTTGAGTGAATTTGCTCAAATGGCCTAGATTTTTATTTTATTTTTTTGATCCCCCCTCAGAAAAAAAATATATTTTCGTTATTATAATTTCATTTTATAGTATATTTCATTTTTCTTGTTTTTTTTTTAGTTTGACAATATTATAATTTTATAGAATGTTAAATTTAGGGAACGAAGAAAAGATTATTTTTATTATAGACAAAAGGATCAGCTGGGGTTCGTACCCGGAATCTTCGCATGTGTACTGCGATGCTTTGTGATAAGAGCTTTAGCTCCTATATCCTCTTAGATACTGATAATTTTAATTAAATTGAAAGTTTTTTTGCTGAGAGTAGCAGAATTTTTATATATTGAAGGAGACAATTGTCTTCTGCTGGAATTATAAATTTTATTTATTTATAACGAGACTATAGTTTCGAGGGCTTTGCCCTCTTCATCAGTCTATTACAATGGATTCACAGGAATTAGAGGATAATTTTAATTTTTAACACCGCCCCCCCCTCCCACCCTTAATTTTGGGCTCGATATGCACCACAATCTAATCAGCTCTTAATCTCAATGCACCAAAACTACATGTCAAAGTTGGTTTTAATATTCCCACTAGTTTTTGAGCTGGCTCGTCCATAAAAATTTTGTAACGCACATACTAACTAACAGACATTTTGACAAAACAGTTATTATCTCGAAAAATATAATTTTTTTTCGATGTTCACTTATTAGGGCTTTTTTGTAGACCAAATTGCCATGGTTTCGGCCAATTTTTTTAATCAAAATAGTTTCAGCCATTTTTTAGATATTTCCAAAAAAAAAACACTTTTTTTCATGCACGATCACAATACTTGACCATACCCTGTATTGTAAAGTAAAAACCCAAACATATTTATAAACTGTTCAAGAGGGGGGAGGGGTCTTCTTCAGAAAATGAAGATTCTTTAGTTAAAACCACTTCAAGATTACACAGAACAACATAGTTGTAGTTGACTCTCAGGGGATATAATATATATTTTCTTGGCTCCGCATTTTTACACCCAACACGTTTCTACAATATAGTTATCTCAGCTCGTAGACACACAAAAGTTGCTCGTTGCAATTTGTCAACAAGAAACACAAAGTTGGTTACATTAGTCATAACATGGGTGGGGGGGGGGGGGGGCAGTAGAAAAGGGTAGAGTAGACCCGAGAAAAGGAAAATGGAAATAATAGCAGGGGGAAGTAACTCAGTTATTATTAAAGCAATATAGAGAAGTATAAAATAGATGAATGAGTAGAGTTTGGAAATAAAATGCATTATGGAAAGAAAAGAAGGCGGGATGGATAGGAATAAGGAATGAGTGTAATAAATAGTCATTGGAAGAGTTCGAAGGGTGGGGGGGGGGGTGAGGGTGTTTCCACAATATTTGGAGACAAAATAAAAACAATAACAAAAACTTGGGCAATGTTTTGAATAAAATATATTATCTAAGTTCACATCGAATATTTATGAGCAATAAAATATTCGAATTTGGCTTTCAAAAAAACAAAAATACATTATTTAGAAAACTTTTTTTTTCCATAGGATCAATTCCCAAATGGCTAATAAAGAATGCGCTCTCGAGACGGATAAGCTTCTTATTAACTAACTTCTAATAGTCCAAGAGCCCATGACCCATTTTTCATGAAGTGTTTGATTCAAGTAGATATTTCACCTAGAGGTATTAATAGCATAGATGAGTAGGGAATCGGCTGTTTTCCTGATCTACCTGGGTACTACTGCTACTGCGCATAGGAGAAAGTTGTAATAAAATGTTCGCCAAAAAAATAGTGTTTGATACAAAATCCATCAAATCCCAGATAGCAAGTGGACTTGCCGCAAACTTAACTTTTGTCTGAATTTAAATTGTCATGTCAAATATGACAATATAAGTTTGTGGTAATTTTGCAGCAATCTTGAATGTTCAAGGGTGAATTATCAAGTTTTTATCTAACTTGCTACAAACTTGAATACTTGCTTGTTCGTTGACGCCATTTAGCCATAAATATATTAATCATTTAGTCTATGTTTAGTTAACCGTTAAACTGTCAATCTAGTTTATTTTTAATATAATTATAAGCATTTCCTAAAAAAAGTAACTACTTTTTTAATCCAGAATTCAAACGGGCGGAATACTTGAGGTATTATTAAAATTATTATCAATTAAAATTATTTTTATTTAATTCTAGAGTGTGACTTACATGTCTCGAAAATCGAATGAACTTTCAAAACGAACAACTTATATAAATACCATATATAAGAAATAAAAGAAATATCAGTTTATTTATACATTGACTTATTCTCCAAAATCCTTTTTTATTTGAAAAAAAGAACATTTAGGGTTGTCTGGCTCAGTGTTGCTCCCCCCCCCCCACCCCCTAAAAGTATCTGGCTTAGTTAATTTTTAATTTAAAATCAACTTAACTGTCGAATAGTATTTGATGGATTTTGAATCAAACACTATTTTTTTGGCGAACATTTTTTTACAACTTTCTCCTATGCGCAGTAGCAGTAGTACCCAGGTAGATCAGGAAAACAGCCGATTCCCTACTCATCTATGCTATTAATACCTCTAGGTGAAATATCTGCTTGAATCAAACACTTCATGAAAAATGGGTCATAGGATCTCCGAATATAAGGTATTAACTTGGGATAGAACAATAAAAAACTCTTGTTTTAAATTTTGTATTGCATAAATTAACCATAAATTTCTTGTTGTATCGAATCCATTCTCTTGCCTGATTATTTAGTGTAACCATATCGGAACAGCAGCATTCACTATGGTGAGTGAATTCTTGATCCGTGTGCAGCTATTATTTATATTTATAGTGCTAGGCAGTGGTCCGTGCTGTGTGAATTAAATATTCATATATAGCTAGTTTAGATGAAATTTATTTACATATTATAATTTAAACGAAATATTCAACAAAACCTGGCATTTTAAACGTTAATTCGTCTAAATCAACGGCCGGGGAACTGGGGTAACAATGAAACGTTATTTAAGAAGATAGAGACGCTTAAAGATTTTAATAAAGACAAGACAAACCGCTAGTAGGGCTCGATTGTCGTAATCCGATTGTCGATCTCTTCCTGGATTGTCCACCAAGCTGGTATTACCTGATTTGAAACGTGCAAACGATCCCCGATATTGTCTTTTTTATGAAAATGATAAGAGAAGGAGTTACACCAAAAATGTGCAACCTCTAACGGCCTGGGTTGGCCCCTCCATCGTGAAAAGTAGAAGAAATAATTTTATGGGCTGGGCGGGGGTCGAAGGTATCTGTGGATACGGGTCTTAAATAGCTGAAGGTTATAAGTCGCGGGAAAGATGGTGGCAGGTAGCGAGTTCCAGTCTCTGGAGGTCATAGGGATAAAAGAGTTGGCGAAAGCGCTTGTTCGATTTTTATCCAATTTGACAGCGAAGGGGTGCTGAGCGTTCGAAAACCGCGTGTTTCTCGTAAAGAGGGCTTTAGGGGGGGGGGGGTAATTGATTTCAGCTCGACTGAACAGACACCTTGATAGTATCTGTAGTACAGTTAAAGGGCAGACACGGTTCTTCGGCGAGCCAGAGAGTCGAGTGAGTTGGTTAGAGCCGGGTCTCCTATTAGTTTAATTGCTCGCTTCTGAATCGCATCCAGTGTAGCAAGAGAATGTTTGGAGGCACCTCTCCACAGATGAGAGCCATATTCGAGACAGGGACGAATTTGAGCCTTATACAGTATAAGAAGTTGACTGGGAGTATAACAGCGTCTAGACCCTAAATAGGAGACCAAGCTTACGCGTTGCAGCTTTAGCAGTGGTTGAGATATGGTCATTCCATGGAAGGTCAGACCCTAGAGTTACGTCTTTCGCTAATTGTTCCTTCGCCAAAAAGTTCGCCGAGATCGCGAAATGAATGTGCTGACTTCCATCCTTTCTCGTAGTGGTACAGCATAATATGACCAAAATGAATATGATTTTCGACACGTATTATCTTACAGAAATAGAGAAGAATATTTTTATTAATAAAAAATAAACAACAACAACAATTACCACTAACCAAAAACGTTCCAATATAAATGACGGATAATAATACACCAACCTAATACATACCAAGGGCGGGAGGTGACTTTTCAGACAGAGGATGCTGTTTAAAAAAGGATTCTTGATTTTTAAAAATTTTCAAATTTCACAACTTTTAATATTCAATATATAAGGTTGGCAACTAAGTAATTGCGGATTTCACTCATAGATGGCTTCAGTTGAATTTTTAGGTTTGCTGGCGTAGTCCAAATGTAAAACACATTTTGTTATTTGATAGTTGGCAATTCAGCTGTCAATCAGTAAAAACGTTTTTGATCGGTTGCGTAGTTTTCGTTTGGCGTTCGTTGAAAAATGGAAAATCTAAAGGAACATTTTCTACTTATTATAAAAAATTATGAATTAGGTTCACATATTAGTTAGAACGAAGAGCATGTTTGTTTATTTTCTATAACAATAATAATAAATACATTGTTGTTGCCACGGTAACCTAATTAGAATATTAATTAATTAGTTAATATATATGAAAGTTTGCAAATTTTTTTTAAATTTATTTATAATTTATTTACAATCAACCATTTGAACAGGTTATAATTAAATTTGATAAAATTGATTAACAAACACACATACACAATACTTTGTCATTTATACACATGAAAGGGAAGTCTTCCATCGAAGTCACCCTTAATTGAATTTAAGTTTGCAAATAAAACAACTTTATTCGAATGCTAAAACAATATTAGATTTTTATTAAATTAAAACTTATTTATAACAATATTGACAAATTGACATATAATGTTAATTTGAGTTTAGCTTACCTAAAACAATATTAGAATACACAGGAATTATTTAACGGGTTATAGTGGTGTTTCACAAAGAGGAAATAAAATTAAAAATTAAAAAATCTTTTAAATTATTTTGGAGATTTTTTTTTTTATTTATCTCTATACATATTTCGGACTATGAACCCTTCATCAGGAGGTTTTAACAGAAAACGTTTTCAGTTTTCTGTTAAACCTCTTGATGAAGGGTTCATAGCCCGAAGTCATGTATAGAGATAAATAAAAAAAATCTCCAAAATAATTTAAAAGGAATAGCCCAGGGAATTGGACAAAAATTAAAAACAGAGTTTTATTGAATGGGCCAGACGTTTCGTCGATTAATTTCGACTTCCTCAGTGGCTCATTCTATCACTCTTTGTCAAAAGACAATTCCACTATGCGACGAAACATCCTTTAATCTTTTGTCTCATAGTGGAATTGTCTTTTGACAAAGAGTGATAGAATGAGCCACTGAAATCGATCGACAACTTGGCCCATTCAATAAAACTCTGTTTTTAATTTTTGTCCAATTCCCTGCTATTCCTGTTAATTAATGCTTATTATGGATACGAGTGATTTACCGATAATTTAAAAGATTTTTTAATTTTTTAATTTTATTTCCTCTTATGAAACTACCACTATAACCCGTTAAATAATTCCTGTGTTTAATATGTTTCACTATAAACCAACACCGCTTTCCTAAACTTTTTTTTAATATTAGAATAGAATAATTAGTTATTTTATTCGTAGATTTCAATAGCAACAGGTTTTTAAATATCTGATTATCTTTTATTTATAAATGTAATACATAATGAAATGTCTTAAGATTTTAAACATTAAGTAATTATTGTTTTAGGGAAATCAGGTTAGTAACTTTACGAAACAAAATTAAGAATTGGTTGAATTTAAAAGGTGGGAATTTTAAATTTATATATATCAATATAATTTTTCAAATTAAACATTACATTTTTCATTTGCTATTAAAGACAGAGCGGACAGACTATCTTCAATTTAATAATAAAACTTGAGCAAGATGCGAGGTAGGTTTCACAAAAAAGAAATGAAACAAAATTGAGTTTTGAATTTGATATATTTTGAGGGTGAGCCCATCATCAGGAGTCAAAGTAAACTGATTATACAATGGAAAAATAACAATTTTATAATATTTTTGGAAATGTATGTGTTAAAGGGGAAAGTAGGGAGTAGAAGGGAAGTTGTTCTAAGAATTAATATTTTCAACAAATGGAAAAATTGAATTTTGAACCAGCTGAAGGGAAGCTCTACCTACTATTTATTATAATAAAAAAGGGAACGTGCGTGACAGGGTACAACTGGAAAAGAGACTGAGAGGGTACAATTATTTTAATATATTCAATGTGCGGAACAATAGAAGAAATGTTTAGTTAATTTATTATAATATATAATCAATAATTGTATTTTTATGCACTTCTAATTGGTTATTTAAAATATTTGAATTATTTGATAGGGCTATTTTAATTTCCGTCGATTCTAAGAGATCCAATTTAAGGCCTTTTCTTTCGAAATGAATGGGGATAGGGTTATTATTAGAGGTGGAATGATTGAATTCATGTAAATGAATTACGAAGGCTGAGGTCGAATCTAAATTAATGTTATCGGATCTATTGAGACGATTAAGAGCTCTTACATGCTCAGAGTAACGTATTTTGAATGAACGGCCTGTCTGCCCTATATAAAAAGCATCACAATCGTGATAAGTTAATTTATACACTCCTGATTCGTCTAATTTATCAATTTTGTCTATTTTATTGTTAATTAATTGGGAGCCTAAATTGTTGTTGTTGTATAAAGCAGGAGTGATTCCATATGATCTAAGAGTATAAGCTAATGGAGATGTCAGATGATTAGAAATGAAGGGTATTCTTCTATATATTTGTTCAGTTCCCGATGTAATGAGTATAAGTGTGAAATAGTTAATTTACGTTTGATTTTATTGTAAATTTTGTTGATAGTCGAAATGTAATAACCATTATTCAGGGTTATATTCTGAATGATGTTAAGTTCTTTATTGAAATTTATAGTATTCATGAGTATACTGAATCATTGAATAGAAAGCTGCAAATTTATTTTCACTTTGACTACTTCCAGTGACAAGTAAAAATATTCCATCTTCCTACCTTAGAGGAGTCTGAGTACTTTCAATAAAAATTTTTTTGATTACGACACTAAAAGTTTTTTTTTTAAGTTTATAATTTTTCTGTATGTCTTAGTTTTTGGATTCCGTTTAAAAACTAAAACGGAACACTATTTGTGTCGATAACATGTCTGTCTGTCCGTCTGTTTGTCAATTCGATGTATGATGAATGTTTAATGTTTGAAAATAGCTTGTTTCATATAGATAAATGAAGCTTTAAGGAAGGGTGTGATTATGGTCTCTAACTCATCATAACAAACGCCATAATAGTAATACCAGCTGTACAGCCCGCCTTTGGCGAATTTTGCTGGCTGGGAGACGTGTTTTTATTTTATAAACGCCGAACTTATTTATTTAACGCATTGCATAGGGGCGGCCAATCTGCAGATCTCTATTCGATCGCTTTAGCCAATCAGAGATATCACGCCGTCGTCGTAAGCCGATTGTTATTAAGTATAGAAAAAATAATTTTTAAGAAAAAAATAAAAACCGCCTTCAAAAAATTAAATGCAACAAATAAAATACACTAAAAGATATACAATAATTAAAATCTTATTTAGTTACAACTAAACGACGAAATATTAAGATGAAATTACTTTTTGAAGTCGGTGCCAAACATATACCTTTTATGAATCGCACTCGACGGATCTTATAGTACGTTTGGAGTGTATGCTAGCTCATAGGTATAGTTTGTTTGGTACCGACTTCAAAAAGTAATTTCATCTTAATATTTCGTCTTTTAGTTGTAACTAAATAAGATAATAATTATTTTATATCTTTTAGTGTATTTTATTTGTTGCATTTAATTTTTTGAAGTCGGTTTTTATTTTTTCTTAAAAATTATTTTTATTTTCTCTTTTCAGTGATGTTATTAATAGTGATCATATCATCAGAACTTGACCAAATTAATATGACACCATCCCTAAGACACCCCCTTTCGGATAAAAAAAGAACCATCGAAATCGGTTCATAAACCTTTGACCTCATCAATCATGAAATTTTGTTGTTAAAGCTTAAATTACCTTAATCTTCCAACTAATATAATTCTATGGATTGGAAATTATCTCTCCGATAGATATTCAATCGTCCGAATCAATGGAGCAGTATCCCAACAATTCTTAGCACCCTCTGGGGTCCTCAGGGTGCTCCATATTGGTCCCCTATTGTTTATTTTATTTATTAATGACCTGGTCAATGTAACTCAACATTGCAATATATTGCTATTTGCAGACGATATCAAATTGTTTTTTGACATTTCTAAAGTTTCAGACTGCAACAAGCTACAATCCGACCTAAAAAACTTAACTTTCTGGTGCAAAGCAAACTTATTTTTTTCTAAATTTTGACAAATGCTTCACCATCTCATTCTCAAAAAAAGGAATATTTCATCTCATACAATTACTATCTGGACGATACTTCTTATTGCACTAGAGTAACTTCAATCAAAGACCTTGGTGTCACCTTTGACTCAAAGCTCACGTTTAATGAACATATTAATCATGTGGTTAGTAAAGCTAACCGAACTTGGGGATTCATATTTCGCAACACTAAAGCTTTTAGGAGCCCCAATTGTATCAGATACCTATACATAAGTTTGATTAAATTTGTCGTAATGTATGCTTCAATCAATCTGGAGGCCGAATCTAAAAACCAACATAGCTAGACTTGAAAGAATTCAGCTTAAAGTTTTGAGACATCTGGCGTCTCTCTCTGGTAACCCTATGTCTAGATACGATCATGACTACTTGAAAATCTGCTGAAACTTTTTCGACATGTCAACTATTCTTTAGTCTATGATTGCTTCCGACAACTTATTCACTTTTAAAATTATGTCTGATACCATTCGTTGTCCTGAGCTTAAAATTCTTTTTCCACTGAACAATCCCTCGTACCCACTACGACAGAATCAACCATTCTATCCACCAGTTCCATTTACACGTCATTCCGAAACCAACCCTATTTATAGATTAAGCATCGCTTATAACGTCCTTTCCCAAAAAACATGTGTTTTGAATTTTACTATAGATACCAACAGAATGTCTAGAATTATAAAAATAAACACACTTTCATATATTTAAATACTCACTATCATAATTATTATATCTGATTTACTCTGTATTATTGTTTATTATTTGTATGTTTAACTTTGTTTTTTTCTCTACTTTTTACTAAGTAGTGTTTCTTTGTATTACTTTTTGTAATGTTTTTAAAGGCAAATGCCGTTGAAATATAATAAATAAATAAACAAAGAGGTTAGGTCTAAACAAACCTAATAAAAAAGGTCTAATACCTATGAAAAAAAAACGAAAAAAAAATGGGACCAATCGGAAGCATAGACTGGACCCAATGCAAAATTTTTTTCAAAATCGGTTGACAATTGGCGGAGATATGAGGTAACATAGGCACACAAAAAAAAAAAAAAAAAAAAAAAAATTCAGTCGAATAGAGAACCTCCTCCTTTTCTGAAGTCGGTTAAAAATAAAGAGAAATAGTGGAGACGGGTTCCTTGGTGTTTAAATAACGATATTAAAGAGGAACATCTTCAATTTAAGTAAAAGTAGATACTAATAAAGCGAAACAATTTTCCTTAGTAAATAATATGAGATCTATTTGTTTAAGAAGACAAATGTTTTTATGAGAAAATAATTATTCATAATAAACCCTATTTAAAAAAAAAAAAAAAGAAAAAGAAAAAAGAATAAACAAGAAACCAGAAATGAAAGACAAATGACTGGGAAAAATTAAAAATAGATAGAGGGTGTGTGTGTGTGTGTTGTGGATTCATTATTTGTAAGCAAAATTAGGACTTGAGTCTTCCTTTTGGGCCTTAATGGTGCTTATACAAGCTGGGAAGAGTTTCTGACAGGAGGAAATAAGAAAAATGGGAATAACGGCGAGCCGCGGAGGGAATTAGCAGATGGGGGACGGGAGGTGCCAACTGGGGGCTGCGGTGACAAATCCTGACTGACTCAAATATGGGGGACCTGGACCCGGGGGAAGGGGCATTCCAGGAAATGATATTCATCTGGACTTTTCATTATTCAGCTCCTATTTCAAGGATTATTATTATTATTATTTTCCTAATAAGGGTTGATTCTAAATTAATTTTAATGAATCAACGATCGAGTAAGTGACCAATTAAAGAAATATCTCAGAAAAGTGAATTTTTTTTAGGTGGGGAGAAGGGAGAATGTGATAATAATATAGAGTGATTCTCAACCATCTGTGCCGCAGCACTTTTGTGTGCTGTGCAATTCTTGAAGTGTGCCGCCAAATTTTAGAAATGCAAACAGTAAAAATTATTTTGTATGTACTTTTATCAAATGAGTTATTATTTTTTCCAGTTCAGCCATTCAGATTACATAATTTTAATGTAAACTAAATAAATAAGCTTTAAAAATATATAAATTTTTAACCGACTTCAAAAAAGGAGGTTCTGTATTCGAATGAATTTGTTTTTTGTGTCTATGTTACTTGATATCTCCGGCAATTGTGAACCGGTTTTGATAATATTTTTTGCATTGGGTTCAGTCTAGCTTCCGATTGGTCCCATTTTTTTCATTGGTTTTAGACCTTTTTTGTTAGGTTTTTTCAGGCTTAACTTCTTTGTTTATGAACCGATTTCGATGATTATTTTTTTATTATAAAGGGGTATCTTAGGGATGGTACCATATTAATCAAGTTCTGATGATATGATCAACGGCGAAATAACGTAAATCTCCAATTCTTATGAGCAAATAATCAATAATTATGATAAATAAAATCTTTTATAAAAAAATCTTATAACCACTATTAATAACATCAGTAAAAAAATAAAAAAAATAATAATTTTTACAAAAAAAAAATAAAACCAACTTCAAAAAAATTAAATGCAACAAATAAAATAATAATAACTTAAAAATAAAATAAAATCCACTAAAATAATAATTTAATTTAGTTACAACTAAACGACGAAATATTAACATGAAATTACTTTTTGAAGTCGGTGCCAAACATATACATTTTATGAATCAAACTCGACGGATTTTACTTGAGTGCGCTCGCTTTATATAGTTTGCTTAGCACCGACTTCAAAAAGTGATTTCATGTTAATATTTCGTCGTTTAGTTGTAACTAAATAAGATAATTATTTTATACCTTTTATTCCATTTTATTTTAATTTTAAGTTATTATTATTTTATTTGTTGCATTTAATTTTTTTGAAGTCGTTTATTTTTTTATATAAAAATTATTTTTATTTTTCTCTTTTTAGTGATGTTATTAATAGTGACTTAATATAATACCTTGCAGGCATCTCGTAAGAGAAAGCGTCAGGGAATGAATCAGAAAATGATAATAAAATTCAATTCATAAATATAGAAATTATCTCGAATCGTTTGCTGGTTTTAAATGAATGTTTTAAGATTTTTTTTATAAAATATTTTATTTATTATAATTTCGATTATTTGCTCATAAGAATTGGAGATTTACGTTATTTCATCATTGATCATATCTTCAGAGCTTGACCAAATTAATATGGGCCACTCCTAAGGCACCCTCTTTCCAATAAAAAAAGAATCATTGAAATCGGTTCATAAACGAAGAAGTTATGCCTGTACAAACATATCAAAAAAGGTCCAATACCAATGAAAAAAACGAGACCAATCGGAAGTTAGACTGAACCCAATGCAAAATAAATCATCAAAATCGGTTGACAATTGGCGGAGATATGAGGTAACATAGACAAAAAAAATTCAGTCGAATAGAGAAGCTCCTCCTTTTTTGAAGTTGGTTAAAAAATCAGTTGACATCTTATGGTCGATGGGTAGGAGGGGCTGAGCTCCCCACGACAAAGGCTTGAGCCCCCCTCTCTCCGGTTCCAGGTGTTCTCTTATGATAGATGTTTAATCTTGGAATTCATCAAATATTTAATTTTTTTATTTTCGCGCTTTGACATTTAATATAGACGTTAGCAACGCTAAGCCACAAAAGGAATAAATGTCCTTGTCTTATACTTTGTTATTTCTAAATATAAATTTCCTTCCCTGGAGCCGCTCACAGTTTATTCAGACCCATTTTTGCTGTAAACACACAGAGGGTAGGCTGATAGCGGACAGGTGCGTGGGCGGGTATTAATAAGTCCCATTCATTCATAAATATAGAGGCAGGATGCAAGTATTAAAATGAGGATGTGTCTGTGTTCGTTCACTGGCTAGATTGAAAGTCATCTTTGCGTGACATCCTATATCTTTGGGACGGTGAGTGCGGGGGTGGGTGGAGTAAATATGCCAGGCATATTATGAGAGAGTACGGCAGATACTTCAAGGATGGAGAGGATCTGAAGGGGTTTCATGGGGTTAGGGGGGGGGGGGTGCTTTCCGGGAAATTAAGAAACTACACCGGGCGAGAGCGGAGGTCTAATCTTGACGGAACGCCGGCGTGGGCGTCGAGGCACCCCTCGTCGTTGCTCTAGAAATAATTAGCCAGTCAGGAAAAAAAAATTCACTTTCATTACATTAAATAATAATAAGAAGAAAAACTTGGCACCATTTATCCTCGAGACGAGAAAAGAAAAGATCTTTACTAATTCTTAACTGACTCTCATTTTGTTAAGGGTGGGAGACCACGAGACAGGCGGGGGGCGGAAAGAACTTGAGAGATATTAAAAAGGGAAATATATTAATATCATACAAAAAAAAACCTGAATATAATATATTATTTAACATAAAGGAAAATTTAAAAAGAAATGTTTAAAAAAATAAATGTCTGATAAAGAAGTTATATCAGGTGTGTAGCTTTAAAATGCGGGTTTTTTTCCAACAAAGCCTATAGATTCTGACGCCATAACCGATATGTGGTTTAAACGATTCAGTAGCGGTGATTTCAGTGTCAGTGACAAAAAAAAACGTGAAAACAGTTTGAAGACACCGAGGTGCTGCTGAAACCTGGCGATCGCTACAGATACTATTATGGTGTCTGTTCAGTTGAGCTGAAATCCCCCTTAAAGCCCTCTTTATGGGAAACACGCGGTTTTCGAACGCTCGGCACCCTTTCCATGTCAAATTAGATAAAAATCGAACAAGCGCTTTCGTCAACTCTTTTATCCCTATGACCTACAGAGACTGGAACTCGCTCCCAGTCACCGTCTTTCCCGCCTTATAACCTTCAGGTGTTTAAGACCCGTATTCACAGATACCTTCGATCCCTATCCAGCCCATAAAATCCCCTCTTCTTCTTTTCACGGTGGAGGGGCCAACCCAAGCCATTAGGGGATGCAGCTTTTTGGTGTAACTCCTTCTCTCATCCTTTTAATTAAAAAAATGTATGTTCGTATACGGCCATAGATGGAATCATTCAAATAGCATATATGCCCATATATAATATCTAAGATAGAGAAAAATTTGTGGTGCATTACCATATATGGCTATGTATAACCATATATTCCCATATATAATCATATATGGCCATATATGGGATTGCTCAAAAATTATATAGTGCCCACGCAGAGGTGAACTGCGACTTAATATGCTGTACACCTACTTCCACTGGTACTTCCAAATATTTCCAAGTACTTTCAAAATACTTCAAAAGAGGTGTACACCTACTTCCAATCCGCAGATCACCCCTCGTGTGCCCATATATGCTGCATATATGGCCATATATGATAATATATAAATGCCAGTAATGAAACTTGATCGGGAGAATTCTTTGTAATGAAGGAGTAATTAATTAAATTGGCAAATTCTAATATATAATAATATTTGTAATGATCTATTAGTGGAATTTAAACTTAAAAAAAAACAATTAATTTTATCAAAAGAAAATTAAAAAAATGTAATTTTAAATTTTTATTCAAACAACCACCTGTGAATAATTATTTTAATAAATAAAAAATCCATCAAAAACAAGTTAGGGCCGTGAAAGATCGAAATGTCAACACAAAAACCCCTAACCCGTGATTTTAATCCAAATCCTTAGAGCAGTTTTAGAGAAAGCGATTCTATATATACAAGAATTGCTATTTTAATAAGAGTAGATAGATATAATAAGATAATAAATAAATATTGAATAAATATTGGTATTTTCTTTGGTGTACCTCTAAAATTTCTTGATTTGGTAGGTGTACCTTGAACACAAAAAGTTTGCGGAACACTGCTCTAGGGCTCCTCGCTCTACAAAAGGATTATCAACATTGCCCTAACTAATATGTGTACTTCATTATTTATTATTAATATAATTATTATTATTAAATTATATAGAATATTAAAACTTACATCAGAAAATAACTTTGTTTTTAGGAAAAAATAATTTTTAGAAAAAAAAACCGACTTCAAAAAAATTAAATGCAACAAAAATAAAATAATAAGAACTCAAAAATCAAATAAAATGCACTAAAGAGCATAAAATAATTATCTTATTTGAGTTACAACTAAACGACGAAATTGTTACATGGAAATCACTTATTGAAGTCGGTGCCAAAGATATATATTTTATGAATCGCACTCGACGTATCTTACTTAGTACATTTGGCATGTAATAAAGGCAACATTGCGTAAACTCTCTTATATAGTTTGTTTAGCGCCGACTTCAAAAAGTAAATTCATGTAACAATTTCGTCGTTTAGTTGTAACTAAATAAGATAATTATTTTATAACTTTTAGTGAATTTTATTTGATTTTTCAGTTCTTATTATTTTATATTTGTTGCATTTAAATTTTTTGAAGTCGGTTTTTTTCAAAAAATTATTTTTATTTTTCTCTTTTTAGTGATGTTAAGAATAGTGACTTATATGGTAATAATACCTTATTGCAAGAATCTCGTAAGAGAAAGATTAGGACAAAGGAATCAGAAATTGATAATAAAATTCAATTCATAAATAGTGAAATTATCTCGGAACGTTAGCGGGTTTTAGATCAACGTTTTAAGATATATATATATATATATATATATATATATATATATATATATATATATATATATATATATAAGTTTATATATATATATTATAATTTCGATTACTTGCTCATAAGAATTGGAGATTTCCGTTATTTTGTCATTGATTATATTATCAGAACTTGACCAAATTAATATGGGACCACCCCTACGGTACCCCCTTTTCAATAAAAAAAGAATCATTGAAATCGGACCATAAACAAAGAAGTTATTTGTGAACATACATAGCAAAAAAGGTCCAATACCAATGAAATTAATACGGAACCAATCCGCACCTATACTGAACCCAATGCAAAAAACTAATCGAATTCGGTACACAAACAAACAAGTTATAAGTGTACAATATAAATACATAATAAAAAAGTGAAAAAAAAACGGGACCAATCGGGTACTAGACTGAACCCAATGCAAAAAAATATCGAAATCGGTTCACATGTTAAAAAAAATAGATGTGTGGCACTCGGGGACTGCCGCGGTAAAGCTATTGCATAGCATTTTTTATCAACTTATGCAATTATAATATTTATGCAATATTTTTTCACAAACAGCTGCTTACGTATTCGTCCGATTTCGGAACAGCTCGTCTCGATCCGTGCGAGCTTCGTACAGTCTACACGCATACGTCTAGTCGCACGCACACAAACACCGTGTCGAAGTCTGCCGAACTGAAACGACGTTAGACGATGCTTTCAACGCCGCACCGCTGTGCCGGTCGGAGTGGGGGTGTTAGGTTTATTTTCGTTACGGAATTTCTTGATTCGGTCGCCGCGCTCAAAGCCCGCGATAAAAGCTATGCAATAGCTTAATAATTATTTTTGTTTAATCCTATTTATTTGAATAGCATAATGCATGGGAAATACAAATAATAATAATAATCCCACGGTGTTGTCTCATGTCCGTCTGAAAAAAATTTAAAATAAATGTTAATAAAAAAAAAATATTCTATATTCCGCGTTTTTTACTTTAAAATGCAATTTAAAATATATTTTTTCTTTTAAAGATGTACCGGCTGTCCACTGTTCGTCTCCAGAAAATTATTTATTATTCATTTATATTATTTACTATTATAGTTTAATTGTATTTTATAATTTAAATGTATTGTAAAAAAATAAGATAATTAATAAATTATAATTTTGTAAAAGAAACCCCCCCCCTTTAATTTCAAAATCCCCTCCATAATGAGATCCTTTGAAAGCCCCCTCCCCACCTCTTAAATCCGCCGGTCGGCTGTCAGTCGAGTCGCTCGAGTCTCGTGTAGGAGTGGTGGGCGGCGGCGGGGAGGGACATCTCCCCCGCTCGAGCCGCCTCTCCGCCAAGAGTCGGGCGACTCCGCTGGCTTTCGGCTGGCCGCTTGGAGGGGATTGTTAGGTTATTTTCGTTACGGAATTTCTCGATTCGGTCGCCGCGCTCAAAGCCCGCGATAAAAGCTATGCAATAGCTTAAAAAAAAAAAAACAGACATTCCGTTGTATTGATAACCTCTTTTTCAAAGTCGTTTAAAAATTAATTATAACAAATATGTAAAAGAAAACAGCTTTGTTGCAAACTTAGAATAGGGAACTATGACTGAAGTGATGTCCCTTGAGGTTTTCCATTGCCTTTGATAACGAATGGAAACATCTTTGGTTGATGTAATATCCTAGCTCTCCTATTCATGTCTTGTTTGCATTATGACGAAGCTTTTGCTAAATGGAAATACACAAACATTCAATCCACGATTTTCATTAGAATTGTAACAGCAATTATAAGTATTTGCATTTGACTGTGTGAACATATATATATATATATATATATATATATATATATA
>JALMQS010000769.1:534952-639350 GCA_024734495.1 Forficula auricularia | reverse complement strand
TTTATTTATTTTGCAAAAATAAGTACATTTATATATATAAAAAGAAATATTTAAACCAAACAAAAACAATAAAAATCAAATTAGGTTAAATAAAAACAATAAAAATCAAAATAACAATAAAAATCAAATTAACAATTTTGCAACACCCCTCATTAAGCAAAGCTTGTGTGGAGGGGTGGTCCGACATCATAGCGTTGTTTGTTAATTTCAACTTATTAATACATTTTACACACACATATATACATTTATATACATACATAAATTAATCAATACTCAAGGCCTTCCTCTACATACCGCCTCAATCTCCTCTTAAACAATCCAGAGTTTGGCAGCCCAGTGATGCTCGCGGGCAGCCCATTATAAATACGAGGACCCCTAAAAGCTGGATGACGTTCAGCCGCACTCGTTCTACATCTAGGTTCCCTAAGGCGCCTCCCAGATTGCTCGCGGGTCCCATGCACGTGTCTCGGTGTCTCCGGGAATTCCCCAGGTCTCGCGTGTACAAAATTTATGAGGCACATATCACAGAGCTGGTTAAAATTCAAAACGTTGAATTCCTTGAAGATCAGCTCCGTGGGATACCTTGCCGACCTACCCAAGCAAACCTTTATTATTCTCTTCTGCAAGAGTATGAGAGGCCTCAGGACAGTAATTCCGCATCCACCCCACCCAACAATCCCATATTCTAAGATCGACTGAACAAGTGCCAGGTAAATCGTCCTCAATAATTCCAAACGGACGACAGCCCTCAATTGCCTGAACTTATGGATCATACCTCGTAATCTAGAGCATAGATAAGAGATATGTTTATCCCATCGTAACCGCCCATCAACAATAATGCCAAGATATTTGTTTTTTTCATTTGGTTTGAGGGGGTGCAGTCACATTCAAATCTGACGCAGCCCGTCTCATGTATAATAATATGATATTCATCCTCCGGTGGCGATCCGGCTGCGGTCAAGGAAAAAGGGACATACACAGTTTTTTTGGTGTTTAGACTAACCAAATTATCATCTAGCCAATCCCTCAGGGTTGCTAGTCCAGCGTTTGCACTCCCAAAGACCTCCCGCCAGGAATCCCCCAGAAAACGGCGACTGTGTCATCTGCGAAGGAGTATAAATTACAGTGCTCTATTTCAATATTCAGTAGATCATTAATATATATCAGAAACATAATTGGGCCAAGTACAGTGCCCTGAGGCACCCCGATAGTTACATTCATTTCTGAGCTGGTTACGTTATCAATTCTGACAACCTGCGATCTTCTTTTCAAGTAAGATTCAAAAAAACTCAAGGTCACACCTCTAATACCTATATTTTGGAGTTTATTTATTAAAATTTTGTGATCCACCGTATCAAAGGCCTTCTGAAAGTCAAGAAAAACACCCATACATTTTGAACCCCTGTCCAATCTTTTGATTATGTCCTGAGTAAACCCAAAAATAGCGTCACCAGTATTTTTTTTATTTTGAAATCCAAATTGTCGCTCAGATAATATCTGGCGTGATTCCAAGTAATTTATAAGTCTAGTTTTGACGCATTTTTCAATTATCTTGGACACTGCAGAAAGGAGGGAGATGGGGCGATAGTTATCAAGCTTAGATTTCTCTTTGCCTTTGTGTAGTGGGATAACAACCGCCTGCTTTATCTCTTGAGGAAAATAACCCTGCTCAAAACATAAATTAATTATATGGACCAATGGTTTTGAAATTGCAGATGCATTATCAATTAAGCATCTAGAGGAAATACCATCACTACCAGGAGAAACCTTTTTTTAATCTTCCTATCTGCGACAATACCTCATCCAATGTGACTGGTGTAAGAAAAAAGGAGTTGGTGAACATTTTATCTGTTTTATATTTATACTTAAGATCTTTCTTCACCCTCTCTCCCTTGATTCTCTCCGAAATTTCTTTACCAATTGTCACAAAATGCTCATTGAACCCATCCGCCATCTCTTTTTTCTGATCCAAACCCAAAAGCCGCCCATCCGACAGAACAATGCTGGAAACAATAGATTTTTTTGCCCAACTGAATCAGTAGCCTCATTCACGGTTTCCCAAACCTGTTTCATATTTGACCCACACTGATTAAATTTGTTCTCAAAATACATCTCTTATATATTTGTATCATTGTTCTATTTTGAAAACGGCTTTACCGATTTTGATGAAACAAATTCTATTAACAAGTTTTGAGGATGAGAAAGCGATCTGGCTAGGTCTGGACCTCGACAAATTTAATCTTAATTGATCTTTTCTTAATTAAAGTAATTATTGACAGATGAAAATCTCAATAAAAAAGTTTGTTTACATTTTTTTCAATTATGTTTTATTTTTAATTGGTTTTTTAATTTTAAAACCCACTAATAGATTATAGCAAATATTAATATATTATATTAAAATTAGGAATTTTTTGTTTGTTTTTAATTAACAGGTGTCTAAATCATAACAAAACAGGTGTGTTTACAAATAAAGTGGTTCAAGTGGCTTTTTTTATATAACTTGGAAACAAATCTTATAGTCCAAGAGCCCACGACGGCCAGACCTTCGTTATTTTATAAAAGCTGAAAGTTTTTCTGTGCATGTCCCCTATACAGGTAAGAACGACCAGCGACTATAGAGTTTGGGTTGTGGTTACTTTGGCAGGTAACAGGTAATAAAGGTGTATAAAATAGTACTTTAAATTCGTTAAAGTATAAAGCTCAATTTTTTTATATTTTCTTCGGGATAACTTTTAGAAATCTCGTCATCCATTGCCGGACACTTATGACAGTTGCTACCCCCTGCCAGACACCCCTAAACTTTAATAAATTATAATTATACTTTCGTTATAATATAAAAGATAAATTTTATATATGTTACTTGGCGACCTATAAAAAAATGTTACCTCAATAGGCGGACAGTTTTAATGGTTTTTACATAGATTTTTGACATTTCGGTTATTATTGATAACCATTGGTGAAGACATGGAGGAATCGTCTTAAAATCAAAAATAACCATCGATTCTTATCTAATACTAGAGGAATAACCTTATTGCATTCCATTTTTGTTGTTTTGACTATTAATGGCAACCTCTACTGAAAACGTGGAAGAATCGACTTAAAATCAAAAAGACAACTCTTTTATGGCAAACCACTCAAGCTTGAGTTGTTTAACAAAAAAGAATTTAGTAATCAATATCAATAATAACCGAAATGTCAAAAATCTATGTAAAAACCATTAAAACTGTCCGCCTATTGAGGTAATATTTTTTTATAGGTCGCCAAGTAACATATATAAAAATTTTCTTTTATATTATAACAAAAGTATAATTATAATTTATTAAAGTTTAGGGGTGTCTGGCAGGGGTAGCAACTGTCATAAGTGTCCGGCAATGGATGACGAGATTTCTAAAGTTATCCCGAAGAAAATATAAAAAAATTGAGCTTTATACTTTAACGAATTTAAAGTACTATTTTATACACCTTTATTACCTGTTTCCTGCCAAAGTAACCACAACCCAAACTCTATAGTCGCTGGTCGTTCTTACCTGTATAGGGGACATGCACAGAAAAACTTTCAGCTTTTATAAAATAACGAAGGTCTGGCCGTCGTAGGCTCTTGATCTATTATTTAATTTTATGTTTTTATTTCAGATCCTATACGATTATTTTTTTTATTATTTTTTTCCTATTTATTTTTTTATAATGTTTATCAATATGAACGAATATGGGCAAATTGGTGTACGAGTAAACAAATATACACATAATATATGTGGACCACTAGAAAGCTAGAAATGCAAAAACTGGGTGCGCTGTGGGGTGGATGTGGGAGGTGCAGCAGGTGGGGTGAAGTTGTGGGGGATCTGGGGGTGGGAGGCGCGGTTGGGGTGGGGTGGGGCGGAGTGGGGTGCATTGGTGGGGGCGAGGTGTGTGGTTTTGGAGGGGGGGGGCTCAGGGGTTACCGTACATCGCTCGGTGGCTCCAGGTACTAAAAACCTATGAACGATTTAACTTCAATAAATTTCGTTTGTGGACTTAAATCTAGTCTAGAAATGATGATTTTTAGCCTTCTTTTTCATAAAAGGTAAAAACACATGATGGGATCAGGCTTATAGCCAGGTTTGAACATTAGATCGGCCACCCTATTTCAAAAGGGGGCGAGAGAAATGTCGAATGGCTTGGTGCGGCCCTGAGCGCCGCCTGTCTAGTGGTAGGGTATGCATTCCAATTGGAAACTCGAAAACTCCTGGTTGCATCGACAGGCGCTCGTATGTTAAAATTGCACATTTTAAAATTTTAAAAATAGCAAATAACTTTTATTTTTGCCATTATTCATTTAATTTGTTTTAAAGCTAATATAGTAAAAAAAATCTAAGGAAATTTATTGGAATATTTAGGTATTAAATATATAAATGACATCTTACATTTATTTCTTTGATAGTCTCTTAATATGAAAAAAATATAATAATAATAATTTATTCAATTTCTTCGTCAGATTTTCGACTCTTTCTTGATTTCATCAAAACCTCCAAATACATTTTAAAAATATATAATCTTTATCAAAAAAAGAACAAAGTTAGCTGCGCAATAGATGGAGAAAAATCGGTTGTCTGTAAAGTCGGTTTACTGACGATAGTTGAACGTGATAACGTCATAAGAAAATACTGATGGAATGGTATTTTCTTATGACGTTGTCACGTTCAACTATCGTCAGTAAACCGACTTTACAGACAACCGATTTTTCTCATCTATTGCAGCTAAGCTTTGTTCTTTTCTTCCTCTTCGTCGTGAGTGCTGTATTTATCCTTTCCATCGAAAATCTCCTTCCCTCTCGTTCTATCTAATTTAAAAGCGCGCGCTCCTTCTTGCGCATTCATTTATCTCCTTCTTGCTTGCTCATGAGTTTCTCCCTCTCTCTGTCCTTTTATAAAAAAGGCCCCCCCGTTCCCTAGGTTTTTCTTAGTTTTTAAAAAAATCTATAATTATTTAGGATAGATCACTTGTTGAATGTCCATCAGAGGAAGTTGAAAATAGACAGGACATAGTAGGGTTTATATATATATATATATGAGTGAGCAAGCAAGCAGTCAGACTAGAGTAGAGCGCTCACGAGGGAAAGAGATGGAATACGAGTTGGGCATTGGGGCTAGGGAGGGTGCGAGTGAGAGAGAAGATAGAAAGAAACAATCTTTGTCGCTCGTTCCGCGCTCTCGCTTGCACTTCAAGCCTTAAATGGAACGCCTCAGATGAGTCATGTTTTTTCGAGCGTGCAGCCGGCTTCATCGAATTATAAGACGTTGTCACGTCAAAAGAAGCCTGAAACCAAATTTATTCACACAGTTTTAATTAGATAAACTTATAAGAATGACGATGTTTGTTTCGACACCTATTTCTTAAGTCGTTTTTATTTGCTCACTAGTTTAATAGACTCCTCCAACACTTGAAAACTAATTCAGAACTAGATGTTGAAATGTCGTGGATATCTCATAAAAAAATTTCTTGGCCATTATACTTCGTGGGGGTGTCTTGAGCGTGGATCCAAGAACACTGTATGTATGTTACTATAACCTGGGGTCATGAGTCATGACTTAAGGAACGGTAATTAGGGTTTGACTGCATACTTGACTTCAGAATCTAATTTTAAATAATTTACATCTGGAATTCTTAAAAAATAAATATTAAAAAAGAAGAAGCTTTTTCCAAGTTATAGCTTATTATTTTTAAAGGCTAATTATAAACATTTTTTTTAATATATATAAAATACAATTTATTTAAAGAGTAATTTCTATAAAAAATCAAAAGAGATGGGTCAACTATTAAATCAGAGATGTTATGATTAATTTGTATTATGTCAGAAACGTTGTATTCACCCTTTCGGGAATTGAACCCTAATGCCGATAAAATGGAATCCCGTGTTAAAAAGGAAACCGTATAAAATTTTCTTAAATTTAACAACAACAACCCTTCTGACACAATTAAAATTAAGCACAACATCTCGGATTTAGTAGTTGGCTTCTTCCTCTTTTGATTTTCTCTGGGCTCTTTTTGTCCTTATAATTTCAAGATTTCGGAGCCGAATCGAGGAAGGGAATCAGGTGCCCGCGCTCATAAACAATTTTTAGATTTGTCGGAATCAGCGACTGGGAAAACTTATCACCTTATCAGGCCTCTAGACAGACTTAGTATTGAATTCACATGATTTTATTGTTTTGTTTTTTCCCATTATGTTTAAAAATGTTTGAAACATGCAGACAAATCATTTTTCAACCTTATTTTTTTTTCTGTCTGTCTCGATACTCTCAATAATCAAGAAAGGTCGCAAATTTTCGTTTCCCTTCCCCAAAATAATACTAAGAATTATAAGATTTTAGAGTCTTTAGCTTTAGAAGTTCCGTTTCAAAGTAGAAAATATCATTTTTTGAAATATTTCATTGAAATTTTTAAAGTCTCGTAATAAGATGATAAATGTACCTATATAAATAAACAGGTGTTTTTCTACTTTCAAAATTCATGAAGTTAATTAAATTATTAATTAATAAATGAATTTATCTTTAAGGACCAATCATAGATTTTAGAGAAAATATTTTTACATTGCATATCAGAGAGGTTCGTCCCCTTAGAATCGAACCCAAGCGCTAACTATTAAGCTTGCCGGGCCGTTAGCCAAACCCTTTTAAGACAAATCTTCTCCGACATGTAACACATATAAAAATTATAGCTAAAGATTTTTCGCTCCCTTCAACTCAAAGGGAAAAGCAAATGATATGCAATGTAAAAAAATTTCTCTAAAATCTATGATTTGTCCTGAAAGATAAATTCATTTATTAATATTATAGACAGGAATTATTTAACGGGTTATAGTCGTGTTTCACAAAGTGGAAATAAAATTAGAAAAATTAAAAAATCTTTTTAAAATATTTTGGAGATTTTTTATTTATCTCTATACATATTTCGGGCTATGAACCCTTCATCAGGAGGTTTAACAGAAAACTGAATATATAAATTTTTACATTGTATCGATGTTATTATAGTACAGGGCGAGTGGAGGGGGTGAGCCAATGGGCGTTGTAAGAATTGAGTGGTTGAATTTAAAGGTATGTGGAAGGAGAAAATGGATATTGAACAAATTGTCTGGTCAGAGTCAGGAACATTTCAAATAGGATGTCTTTGTTCGAAATTTATTTGCTTAGGATTCAGGGAATACCTATTAAAGAAATTTTTGTAAGGGTTTTAGACTATATAAATTTATAATAATAAAATGTTTCACCTAGAACCAACACCGAACTCCTTAAAAGTTAAATATAAATTTAGACAAAAGAAGTGGATATACAAAGTTAATTTGAAGATGAGAAAAGAGGAATAAATGTTTAGTAAAGAATGAATGAATTTCGGTTAAATTTGGTTTATTAATAGATCAATTATTGTTGATTTAGTGGTTTTAAACCACTTCTTTTCGTTTTCTGTTAAACCTTCTGATGAAGGGTTCATAGCCCGAAATATGTATAGAGATAAATAAAAAATCTCCAAAATAATTTGAAAAGATTTTTTAATTTTTTTTAATTTTATTTCCACTTTGTGAAACACCACTATAACCTGTTTAAGAACTCCTGTGTTTAATATGTTTCACTATAAACCAACACCGCTTTCCCTAAACTTTATTAATATTATAGATCTGGGTTGATTTTTGAAATAATTTCCATCTTTTTTCGAAAAAAAGACTCTCAAAAGATAATTAAGTCTTTGCTTTCACTGTAAATTATTTATATTCTAACTTATTAATATTTTATTAAAAATATCTAGCTGCAGGGCTCGCCTTCGGTGGGCCCTTTGCTACCCAAGGGACATCGCCCCCTGACCCCCCCCCCCCCGTCACTTGAACACTCCTTCTCCTCCATCTCCAACCACTTGCCATCCCACTGACCCTCTCCCCAACCCCGAAACCTCTCCCCCGCCTCTGATCATCCTCCAGCTCAGTAAACCTACCCCTGGACTCCACACCCCTGAACCCTGCACCCCAGAACCCCCACATTTCCCTTGGACCCAAACCACACCCCTGGACCCCACACCCCACTGGACTCCATCTCCCAACTCCTAGGGGGGGGGTAGAGCATAGGTAGGTTAGGTAGGTAGTTACAGAGGCAGGCACAAATGCCCTTTAGTAGTATGTGTTATATATATGTCAAAATCAATTAAAATATTAAATTTATTCCAAGTTAATTAAATATAAAAACTAAATTTTTAAATTGCTTATTATATTCATTCATTTTATTTATAGGGTGGCTCTCTCTCCTGAGAGCAAACCTAATCTTGACGTTTTTAGTTTTTATCCAATTATATACTCGTAATTATTCATGTACCCAAAGCCTATTATAAAAAACAACATTATATGGTATTATTCTCCAGTTTTTATGATATACCTAACTCCATTTAGTTTTAAAAGAAATTTGAATTAGCTGCTCGGGATAGTCGCGCTCTAGCGGCATTCTAGAACTACTTTAAAAATATCTCTCAAAAGTGACGTTAAATATTTTAAAATTAAGTTTATCTTTAAAATGTAATTTATTTATAATAATTTATATATAATTATTAATTATTCTTAATATAATATAACATTTTATAATATTATTTATTCATTTTTATAGATTGAACATTTATAATAATGGATGAGCATTGTGGAAAATCAATCTTCGATTCTAGCCTCAAAATGAAAGCACTTCACACATATGTAATTATTTATTTATTTATTTATTTATTAATACAAATTATACAATACATATCAAAACTATTATTTATTCATTTCTATTACTTGAATTTTCAATTCTTCCTTTTTCTTTTTTAAAAATTATTCAGTGTCAAATAAATTATTTGTTAACTTTTCGGATTTTTTTAATTTTTAAATATTATTATTAATATTATCAATACTAACAAGCGAGTAGTTTTAAATTTTTCAAATTTTCAACATCTCAAAAACTCAATCACCACATTTCCAATTTTTATTCTTGGATCATAGTAGATATTAGTTTTATACGAGGGGTGAACCGCGATTGGAATTATGTGTAACTCCGTCTTTGGAATTACATTGAAATTCATTAGATAATCTATTGTCATCTACCTGGAAATGGAAGTGGAAGTAGGTGTACACCATTTTAGGTCGCGGTTCATCCCTCGGTGTACCCCATAGATAAATAATAGGGTCTTCCATGTCAACTCAACACACCCATTTTACCTCACCACTTTAGATTTCCTTGAAATTTGGTACACTGATATGCTGTTCTAATATGAATAAAAATACAAAATTTCAAATTTTTATCTTTGAATAGTTTTTTTATGTGGGCCTTGTGAAATTTTCAAAAAATCGCAAAAAAACCACGAACAAAAGCTGTCTTAATTGAGTTAGAGATGGGACAGGTGTCATTTTGGCAGCTTTTTTTAATGCTCTTTTCAGAGATATACAACATGACATAGGTTGTAATAAAATTTTTTTTTAAATGTAAATCAAATTTTTTATTTTGATTTTTTTCAAAAAGTACCATTTTAAAATTTTCAAAAAATTCTGTAAATAGATAGTTCTTTCATAAACTACTATGCAAAGTATAATGATGGGATGGTAATGGGGTCTATATTTAAAAAAATTATTACTGACTCTTGTTTTTCATAAATACCCAGTTTGTTCAAATACATCAAAAAAGATTATGACATGTTTACCCGAGACATGGAGTGTTAGGAAGATAATGCGTGAATTTAATGCTCCGAATTACTTAGTTCGACAATCAAAAAAATTTTGAAAGAAAAAGGATTTATGGAAGGTCCGAACCCAAAACCAGGGAAGTGTTTATCAAAGAAACAGTCGAAACTGTGCATTCTTATTAATGAAGTTAAAATAAATCTCACCCTTCAATATCACAATAAGTATATAGTCTTGTTATAAAATCTGCTAACTATTGTAAAGCTGACCTAATGAAATAATTATTCATGTATTCACCAAACAACAAAACAATATGTTCAACTTGAATTGTAGATTTTTATAATGTCATTTTGTTATACAGCCCTAGCAATTTTGCCCGAAACCGCCATTTAAATATAGCCTAAGAAATATATGTTTCATGAATTTATTATTAAACAGTTATTTAATTAGCACAGAGTGTTTATTTCATAACCATAGTTTAATATACACAAAGTGATTTTTCATAAAATGTCGTTTCACTACATTAAAATCATTATTATTTGGTCAAAACTGGGTATTTATGAAAAACAAGAGTCAGTAATAAATTTTTTAAACATAGACCCCATTACCATCCCATCATTATACTTTGCATAGTAGTTTATGAAAGTACTATCTATTTACAGAATTTTTTTTGAAAATTTTAAAAGTGGTACTTTTTAGAAAAATCAAAATCAAAAATTTGATTTACATTTTGAAAAAAAATTTTTATTACAACCTATGTCATGTTGTATGTCTCTGAAAAGAGCATTAAAAAAGCTGCAAAATGACACCTGTCCCACCTCTCTAACTCAATTAAGACAGCTTTTAGAGCAGTTTCAAAATTGTTTGTTCGTGGTTTTTTTGCGATTTTTTGAAAACTTCACAAGGCCGTATAAAAAAAACTATTCAAGATAAAAATTTGAAATTTTGTATTTTCATTCATATTAGCACAATATATCAGTGTACCAAATTTCAAGAAAATCTAAAGTGGTGAGGTAAAATTTTTATTTAAAGTGTGTTGATTTGGCACGGAATGACTCAAAATTTAGTTGGTAAGTGATTAAATTAAAAACATGCTTATACAATTGACGATCTCAGATAGTTTTTTATTAGTTTTAGCCTGGAAAATGATCTCTCTGCAGAAGCAACGCTTACTAGAATTGTTAAGAATATTCGGAGAGCATTAAACAAGTTTGGAAATGCCTTTGCTCTATCATTATCTAATATAAAAATTTGAACATTTTAAAATGGATTTTCAAAAAATTCTGAAGGAAAAATAGATTTCAAAGCTTCCATTTCTTCAACTAACATTTTTCCATCTATATCAGCTTCTTTCACCTTTGGTACATCATTTTCTGTTAACTTAGAATCTGTTAGAGAAATCTCTAATTCAGCTGCATGTTTTTGAAGTACTTCTTTTTCCATATTTTGAAATTTTCCCAGAAACCCAAATAATTCAATATGATTTTTTAATTGTTCAAAACGATCTTTTAGTAATTCTGTATAGCTTTATCTAAAACAACATTAAATAAACTGCAACGGATCATTGCTAAACTTTATCCAATGCACTATCTTATTCTAGGGTAAAGTACTTTAAAATATACTTTTACATAAAACTTTATATGTCCTTTTTTGTGTCCTTCAAGGTACTTAATTACATTATAAAATTTCATCAAAATTGGTTTAGTCATTTTCAAAATAGTTAGAAAAAACTAAAAAAGTACTGAAATAAAGTACTAATGTTTGTGGGAGGATATGTACCAAAAACTAATCAGCGCTTAATTTTGTTAAAATAATGGTAGGTTTTCAATTTCATTTCAATCGGTACAACAGCGTGGAAAAAATCGTGGACCAAAAAAACGATAACATACATACATCCGCACGCACTAAATGAAAAAATCGCACTTTTTGACCTCTGGACGAGACCCCATGTAATTTTTGGCAAAACCGTCACGTGCTAAAATTCAACCTAATTGAATACTACAATTTGTGACTTTAATTGAGACCATGGGTTCCGTAGTCTTTACCTGAGGACCCTTTGAAGTCGCGCTTGCCGCGAGACCGATAACAATACTTTCCCCATGCTTCGCATTGGATAAAGTAAAAAAGATCTTGTATGCATTTATCGGGTCTTCAATAGGTTCATCATC
The DNA here is from genome assembly GCA_024734495.1 of Forficula auricularia. Lineage (NCBI taxonomy): Eukaryota > Metazoa > Arthropoda > Insecta > Dermaptera > Forficulidae > Forficula > Forficula auricularia. Next base: position 627,518 of record JALMQS010000769.1, on the reverse strand, counting down.
GCCTTCATAATTGAAATGTTTCTTTCTTTTCCGAAGCCTTTTGCTTCGAAATTCTGTTGATCCAGTTTGCTTTAAATTTCGAAATTTTTTTGTTCATTTTGATAGTAATGCGGGGCCCTTCGAATGTAGGGCCCAATCGCTCCAATCGCCCTTTATCCGGCCCTGGTTAGACCTTTGAACCAATAATTATGAAATTTTGAATTTATAGCTTTTTCTAATTCTTAAGGTGATGATTACTAATTTTTTATTAATCTTATATCTATGACTATTAAATTTTTCAGCTTAGATTATATTTCAAATATTTATTTGTTTAATTGTGTGTAGTGCACTTCTTACTTTTCTCAAAAGTTAAAGTCAAATTTATTTTTGTTTTTTAGATTGATCCTTCTCCATAATGGTTGCTGTTGAGATTTGTTTTCTACTTACTATTTAAATTGAGATGAAAAATAATCCATGATGGTCGATTGACTAAACTTTACTTTCAAAAACAAGGCATTCTATCGTCTGTGAACATCTTTTCAAATGTAAGTATTATTTATGATATGTTGTAAAAAATTTACTTTTAAAATTATTCATCAATTAATTTTAAATATCCACACAATTTGACTACATGTTATGAATTATCAGGGGTTTTAAGTTTATGTTCAATTAATTAAGAAAATTGTTATATTTATTTAATGAATTCTTCTCATCTATATCTATAATTATTAAAATTAAAAGTAATACTGAAATCAAAGCTATTGAACTAGTAATGTCAACCCTCAGTCATCACCCAAACAATAAATTTCTTATAATCTCCGATTCGCTTAGTGCTCTTTCTGCAATCCAAAATTATAACACTCAGCATCCACTCATACAGAAAATACATTTATCCTTTCATAATTTTATTCTAAGAGGGAAAATAATCCACTTTATGTGGGTTCCCAGCCATAAAGGCATCCCAGGTAATGAGCTTGTTTTTTTTTGTTTTTTTTTATAATGATATTGATACAAGAAGAAGTTGCACCAAGAAGGTACAACCTCTGAAGTCCGTGGTGGACCCTTGTAACGTGAAGATAAGGGGAGATTTAGGGATTGGGTAGAGGTCGAAGGTATCTGTGGATGCTGGTCTTGAAAGTTTGAAGGTTATAAGTAGCTGGAAAGACGGTCGGGGGAAGAGAATTCCAGTCTCTAGATGTCATAGGGATAAATGAATTGGCGAATGCGTTTGTTCGATTAGTATCTAGTTTAAGCGCGTAGGGGTGTTGAATTTTAGAAAATCGTGTATTTCGGGCAAATGAGGCCTTTGGTGGGATTATCGATTTTATTTCGTCAGAACAAAAGCCATGGTAATATCTATAAAAAAGGGATAGGGCGGAGACAGATCTACGATGGGCTAGGAGTCGAGAGTGTCAGTTAATGTAGGATCGCCTATCAGTCTGATAGCTCGCCTCTGAATTGCATCTAAGGTATTAAGAGAATACTTGGAGGCTCCTCTCCACAAATGCGAGCAATATTCAAGACAGGGGCGAATTTGAGCCTTGTATAATATAAGGAGTTGAGTGGGGGTTGTTGACGAACAGGCGAAAAGGGGAGCCAATAAACAAAATTATGACTTCACAGAAAATCTGCCTCAAGACATTAAAAATTTTGTTAAAACCAAAACTATAAGTAACTGGAAGCTAGAATGGGACAAAGTTACTAATAACTATTTAAAGATGATAAAACCCATCATTGGTTCCATATCAGCTTCAGATCTAAGTAGAAAAGAGCAAGTTAAATTGACCCGCCTAAGATTGGGTCATTGCTTATTCACCCACGGCCATCTAATGAACAAGGATGACCCACCGATATGTCCAGCTTGCAAAGTTAGGATAAATGTAAATCATGTATTAGTGGAATGCCCAATTTACGCAAGGGAAAGAAAATGTCATTCAATGGGGAACAAAGACTTAAAACAAATACTCGAAAATGAGGAAGGATATGATAATTTGTTCGAGTTTTTGAGAGTCATTAACATTTATGATAATATCTGAGTTCTCACTTTTATATTTAACTATAAAACCAAACATGTAAAAGAAATTTAAAAATTGAAAATATAACGCATTTAATATCTGTGGCGCAAATGACCACGCAGTCGAGGCGCCCTTTAAACTGTAATAAATAAAATAAAAAAAAGTAATACTTGGTGGGAATTTAGACTTTGATATTTTACAAATGAAACCCTTTTTATTTCATAACTAGCTGCCTTCCTGGCCTTCTGTGTGGGGCTTATCAAAATGTATTCGGAAGAAAAACCTGAATTGACCTACCTAGCCTTCAGATAATTTAGACAAGTGCCCCCAAGCAAGTTCAAAATTTGCACATAAGTTAAATGAAGAAATTGGCTTTTTTAATTTACAACTTTATTTATAATAATAGAGATACTTGGTAGGTCCAAAATTTAAATATTTTAATCAGATTGAGTTAAAAAGAACTTCGGTGAAAAAAGATGTAGAAATTTCCTGTGTAAATAAAAAAACCTCCCTTCACAGGTACAGGCGCGGATCCAGACCTCTGATTGGGGGGGGGGGGGGGGGGGGCGGTCGCCAGTATATAAGATCTACTTTTGATCTCGGAAGTGTGTCGCGGTCGAATTATCCAAGCGGGGGGCAGAGACGCCCCCCCCCCCCCACATAGAACTTTATTTTCTTCAATTTTAAAATTTAATGTTATAAAAAAAAAATTAAATAAACATATAAAAAATGTTGATCTCCAATGCTTTGGAGGGGGTGCGATCGCCCCCCCCCCCTGGATCCGCGCATGCACGGGTAGATATCTTTATTTATATATGTTAAAAACAGAAAAACCGAAACAGTTTCGGCCACAACTCGTTGCCATCTTCAGTCTGCAACCAACAAAAAAGTAATGATCAACATCTCCATACACAATTGAAAATAATAAAACTTTTAACAAAAGATCATTATTGTTAAGAGGTAAACGATATTTTTTTACCTCGCTGTTACAATTCCAAGTACAATAAGAAAACGATGACATTCAATCTTAGACATCTCACAAGTGCAAAATCTTCACAACATATGTATATAAAAAGATCAATTCCCAATTAACAAAAACAGAGCAAAGCAATAAAAAAATATATATAAAAATAATAGATGGACACATATGGCGCATACTAATCGAACAAACGCATTCGGCAATTCGTTTATCCCTATGACATTTAGAGACTGGAACTCTCTTCCCCGAACGTCTTTCCAGCAACTTATAACCTTCAATCTTTCAAGACCAGAATCCACAGATACCTTCGACTCCTACCCAATCCTTAAATATCTTCTTATCTTCACGATACAAGGGTCCACCGCGTACTACAGAGGTTGTACCTTTTTGGTGCAACTTCTTCTTATAACAATATCATTTAAAAAAAAGCATGAAAACAAATAAAGTTATAAATCAAAATGTTTGATGTTTCTCTATTTAACTTCGGTGCAAATTTTATACTCGTTTGCGGCACTTGTTGTATTTATATATATATTTATATATAGCTTAGATAGAGATAGATAGCTTCACATTTTGTATCACAGTAAGACTTCATTTGGCGGTGGAAATAATTTTATAATTGTTTATATTTGAACCCAAGCTATGTAAATAATGTATTACTCGATTCTTTGAGCATAGCTGGCGCGGTTTATGTTCATTTCATGCTTTTCCCTATCTATATTCTTTATTTGTATAAATGAGTCACACAGAATCGGAAGATACAGTTAAGTCCACTTTTGGAAAATTTCTTCATTTCTTTTCTAACAAATTAGGTTTTTTTCTTTTTAGTATAAAAGGTTTTATTTCTTGCTTCGGGTTACTTCAGTAGGGTCTACTTTTTTTTTTTTTAATGATACTGATACAAGAAGAAGTTGCACCAAGAAGGTACAACCTCTGTAGTCCGTGGTGGACCCTTGTAACGTGAAGATAAGGGGAGATTTAGTGATTGGGTAGCAGTCGAAGGTATATGTGGATGCTGGTCTTGAAAGATTGAAGGTTATAAGTTGCTGGAAAGACGGTCGGGGAAGAGAGTTCCAGTCCCTAGATGTCATAGGGATAAATGAATTGGCGAATGCGTTTGTTCGATTAGTATCCAGTTTAAGCGTTTGTTTCTTATGAATGTTTTAATATGTGGATGCGATTTAAAAAACATCAATTTGTTTTCTGGCCTTATCCTCATTAGCTTCTAAACGAATTATAATAATAATAAAAAAATAGACTCTGATAATGCCTCATTAAATCTAGCTTTGCTTTCTGGATATTTACTATATTTTAGTTTCAAAAAAAAAAAAAAAAATTGAGCGAATTCCCGACGTTTCGGTCTACAATAAAACTTTATATACCTAATGAACATTCAAAAATATATATATTTTAAGATTATTTGGTCAAAATATTTGTTCTGTACGCTTTAGCTCAAAAACCAATGAAGGTATCAAAATGAAATTTTATATTGAGATTAAGTAAGATCTAATTAGATTTTGGTTGAAGCTGGACCTAAAATTAGGGGATGGAGGGTTTTCAAAAATTTGAACCCTTTGTCTGATTTATGCCAAATTTTATACAGTTACTTAAATTGTCATAAAGGATTATAAATTTGATTTTTATTTATATTTAATATGCGGGAAGGGGAGGTGTATAAAGTCATGAGATTATCATATCACGTATTTTTTATTTAACTTAAAGTTTAACCAATTCAACTAATTTTTTTAAAATATATCTAATAATTTTATTTAAGATATACCTTTTATAAAAACGAGAAACCAAGTATAATTCTTTTTTAAAAGTGTTTTAAGGAGGTTCTTTCGCGACAATCCACACCAAAAGTTTTAGCCTCGTAACCACTCTATAAATATGAACGGAACTAAAATTTTAGGGTATTTTTTTTACCTGACTGTCCACTCACACTACGAAATCTCTATATAGATACACACTTGACGGTCGTTTCCAAGCCATTATGCTTATATCCCCTCCACTAAAAATAATCGCCTCAAATATGTTTTTTTTTTGTTTTTTATCAAAACTACGTGGTAAATAATTTCTATTTTTTTTTAATTTACTCCGAATATATTATTGTAACAAATATTAGTTTTTCATCAAGATGGTGAAAGTCCTTCAATGAAAAAAAATAAAATAATGATCATATCCCCACCCTTTCCCTATCTACCCTATACTAAAAATGTCATTTTTAATTGCAATTATTTCATGTTTGGTGTGGTAAATCGTCTTCAAATTTTAACAATATGTGTATTATGCTTTTAATGACTTATATTCCAAGTTTCAAAAACTTCTTGAATTTTTGCATTTGTGAAAGAACTACCTTAAATCTATATTTGTAAAATATCACAATATTATTAACCTTTTATTTGATTTTCCAGACTCAAAATTGCTCCAGAAATTATGGCGAGAAAATTAAATCATCTTCTCGACGACATCTTCATCATCTTCTGGAAATATTAACGCACCAGAATCGTATTTTTTAGGTAAAAGCTTTAATTTATTTATTTCCTTAATATAAAAGATAAGTACCAACTTTCGCATTAATTTCTTTACTAAATCAACTCTTAAAAACAACTTTAGGAAATGGTCTTTTATTTTATTAACTTTATTAAAATCTATTTTTTTATAAAAAAGTATGTTTATACTAAAACTCATTAACTGTGCTAATAAGATGTGGGAAAATAAAATGTTGATATCAAAGGATGATAGCCATTTGCTTTCGATGACGCCAGACACCCCAGGCCCGTCCCTGGCGGGTGTTCATTGCGTGCGCCGCACGCAGGCGTTCAAATCGCGTTGAAATTTGCCAAAAAAAAAAAAAAATTATTTGAATTTTTTTTACAAATTTCATATTTTAATCTCATACAAAAAAAAATCCCTGGCGATTTGAACGCCTGCGTGCGGCGCACTCAATGAACACCTGCCAGGCACGGGCCTGCAGACACCTATCTATCTATACAATACAACATCCATACAATTTCTAATTTTGACATAAATATATAATAAGATCTTTGTTATTCGGTCTTTCTAATTTTCTTTTTCTCTTAACTTATAATTAATTATTTTGATTAGCTATGTCCATCGATTAAATTATTAAAGTTGTTATCGGGAAATAAGGAATATATTTTTTATGCTGATAATTTATATTTGTATTGCCAACGTTTCATCAACTTTGTAGACTTCTTCAGGGCTCAAATAGTTATCTTCCTTGCATATTTGTCATTTTTATAATTATTCTTTCCTGAAGAAGTCAACAAAGTTGATGAAACGTTGGCAATAAAATATAAATTACAGGAATTATTCAACGGATTATAGTGGTGTTTCACAAAGTGGAAATAAAATTTAAAAAATTAAAAAATCTTTTAAATTATTTTGGAGATTTTTTGTTAAACCTCCTGATGAAGGGTTCATAGCCCGAAATATGTATAGAGATAAATAAAAAAAATGTCCATAAATAATTTAAAAAGATTTTTTAATTTTTTTAATTTTATTTCCACTTTGTGAAACACTCACTATAACCCGTTAAATAATTTCTGTGTTTAATATGTTTCTAGGTACACATCCATATATTTATCTTAAACTAACGTGTGTATGTTTATTTGCATCAAGCAGAGGACAACCTCTTTGTTTCTCTTTGTGCTTAATAGTGTGTATGAATTACGACCGCTTTTAATTACATACCTACCTATTTATCGAATAAAATAATAACTTCAAACATACGAAATTTAGGTTCTTATAAAAATATGGTCTTGAAATATTTCTATAAAATTATAGGATAGAAAGGAATTATAGGAATTAAGTAATCAAAAACATTGATAAATTTTAAGTTTGATCTTTAATTAAAATCATTAAAAGTTTAGCTACATAAGAAGTAATTAATCTGTTATAATTGAAAAGTTTTTGTTTTGCCGAGAGTAGCAGAGTTGTTGATTCACAAAGAGAAACAAAGAGGTTGTCCTCTGCTTGATGCAAATAAACCCACACACATAAATATCGAGATGATATATCTGTATATATATTATTTATTTATTTGTTTGATCAAACAAATAAATAATATATATACAGATATATCATCTCGATATATATGTGTGTGGGTTTATTTGATCAAGCAGAGGACAACCTCTTTGTTTTCTTTGGTAATTAATCTGTATTTAAATGAATGCGAATTACATAATTAAAGTAAAATACATTTAATAATTTATTAAATTTGAATTTCATTTTCTTTTTTTTTTATGCTCTTACTTAATGAAGTGATGACTCTTGTGTGGGTCCCCATCTGGAAAAAAAATAAATAAAAAAATTATATTACTAAAGAAAATATAAATAATTTTAATATACCTAGTGGATTTTAATTTTATTGTGTATTTTTATGAATAAAATAAAAATTGATTTATGTTTTTTCGAGGACAAACACTTGCTCTCAATTTTGTTAAATAAAACCAATTTTATTTATTTATTTTTAATATCATAGAAATGTTTCGTCTATTTACTTTTGAAAAAACATCATCATAGTCTAAATCAAATATTGATAACAAAAGCAAATTGACTCAAATATTTCTATGATATTAAAAATAAATAAATAAAATTGTTTTTATTTAAGGTAGTTATTTCGCGACAATACTAGCAAAAAGTTAATGCTAGAGTATATATGTAGAACAGACAATAAGGATTCATAATTCATAAGCCCAAAACTTTTTGCTGTTTATTTACCGATTCTAGCCAATCCCGTTTGACAAATCTGGCACCATTGTAAAAGATTGAATATTTTTATATTAAAATGACAGATAAAATACATTTTAAAAGTTAAAAAATTTCTATAAAAATCATTTTGTTATTTTTTAACAAATGTAAGTAATCAACGCCTACGTTACACCTTATGAAAATTATAATAAATATATCTATATATAACCAAACTTCTTGAGGATACAAATTCTCTTTTAAATAGGTGTTGGTTTTATTCTTTTTTGACAAAAAAAACACATTTTTATCTTTTATTTATTGTCACCCAGGAACGTTTCGATATTTACAAATATGTCATCATCAGCCTAAAACATTTCAATCATTACACAATTTATATACAATGACAATTTCTCATCATTCCTGGGTGACAATAAATTAAAGAAAAATAAAAGATAAAAATGTGTTTTTTGTCAAAAAAGAATAATATAATAATAAAACTTGAGTAAGATACGAGGTAGGTTTCACAAAAAAAGAAATAAAACAAAATTGAGTTTTGAATTCGATATATTTCGACGGTTAGCCCATCATCAGGAGTCTAAGAAAACTGATTATATATTGGAAAAATAGTTTTACAAGTAACAATTTTTAAAAAAAATTTTTTAACTGTATGTGGTGAGGGGAAAGTAGGGGAAGAGGAGAAGTTGTTCTAAGAATTAATATTTTCTATTGAGATTTGAACTGGCTGAAAGGGAATCTATACGTGCTATTATAATAACGAATGGACAAGTACCTTTTTTTTTGTTTAAAATGTTAGTTTATTCAGCAATTATGTACATATGGTTTTTTATTAGGTCCCCTAACATTTTGGGATCTGGTGTTATTAAATTTCATTTAACTCACATTGCCTTGGATGACATTCGGGGTTATTACATTTTTTATTTTTTGTATTTTTTTTCATAAACAATATTATTTTACAAAACTTTTTTTACAAAGAGAAAATTATTAATTAAGTATTTGGAATACTTTTGGCGAGGAAAAAGCTGAGAACCTCGCCGGATATATTTAAGTTTTATTATTATATTAAAATGTTTCACCTAGAACCAACACCGAACTCCTTAAAAGTTAAAAAAGAATAAAACCAACACCTATTTAAAAGAGATTTGTATCCTCAAGAAGTTTGGTTTATATATAGATATATATATGAAATAAAAAATTCTCAAAAACTAATCAAGAAAATTATAATTTTGAAAGCGTATGCGCGCTTTATACATCTTTCGTTGGTTGCCAAATTGTTTTTAGTGTAAATTTTTTTTTATACATTTTTCATTATTATCTCACAAACTGTGTTGTAACTATAGAATTAAAATTGTCTTAAAAATGTATTAGTTATTGTTTAATGTTGGTTTAGTTTTTTATAACACTGGTAAGAAGAGTTTCTTAATTTTAATGAAATATGTATATAAACTTTCCGATATCCTGTATAGTGCAATGTATAAGAGTCTGAAAAACTCTATTTTTGAAATTTAATATCTCCGGAACTATATTGCTCATAAATTTCGTTTTGCCACCAATCGATGCAGAAGTATTTCAATAATAATCTGTCTAAATTTCAAAAAATCCTAAGAAAACCCATTTGGCGGAACAACTACCTTAACAAAATCCGAAAGCGAACATCCTTCTAGGTGCCAAGTGTTTCTCAAAAAAAATAATAAATAAATGATGAAAAAAATATTAGCTATTAAAATAAAGATGTATTTATTTTGTTGTATAAAAGTTAATATCCTATTCTATTAATATTATGTATCTGTTTTTATTTACAGTGGAATCCGCTGGCTCAATCTCTCCTTACTGTTCATATTCAAGAAAATCAATTATCCTTATATCATAATATATAGGACCTGTATCATATATAAATCTATGTATAAAAAAATAAGATGATAAATAAATAGTATTTATAAAAAGAAAACCCTCCCTTTCATTTCAAACACCTATTCCTCTGAGAAATCCTTTGAATACCCCTTCACTTCCCCTTAATCCGCCAGCCGCCTGTCAGTCGAGGCATCCCGGGGCCCTGTAGGAGAGGCGCGCTCGTGCGGGTGGGTGGGGGCTTGGCCTTCCCTCCACCCGAGCCACTTCTCCTCCGGGACTCGGGCCACTTCGCTGGCTTTCGGCTGGCACTTGGAGGGGAGACTCAGCTATATAAGTCGTGTTTCGCGTTGGGTGGATGGTTGGGGACGGTGGACGGTCAAATCATACTTTTATCCAAGATTTATATATAGCATTTTAAGATTATTAGAATTTTATATATATTATAGTATATTAAGACTATAATATATATTATTAGTCTTATATGTAAATCTCCTATGTATTATTCTTATATATATTATATATAAGTAAGATACATAGGAATATTATCTAAGAGGATTTGGGAGATTCTTTAGGGTTGTACAATCAATGGTGAAATAAGAAAAAAAATTCTAATTTCACCATATGAAAGATAAATACCAAAGAATCTCCCATGTGGTCAGACTTACCTTAAAGTCACTTCTATCTATACATTTAAGAAAATTTATTTCAACATATCTATTTGAGATATAAAGTCTAATTTTGAGGATATTTATTTCTTAAATACCTACTTAAAAAAATTTAATTAATAAATGATTTATTATCATTTCTAAAGATATCTGATTGTATATAAATTTTTTAATGAATTTATTTACTCAATGTATTTTAATTTACCTAGTGTATGCCTAATGTACAAGATTTTATATTTATTTTTTTAATTTTTTTTACCTATCTATTCTATTCTCATTAAAGTGTTTAAATAATAAATAGTAAAATAAGTATAATTATTTGTATATTATAGTTTTTTCACACATGACTTTATTCTTCACTTGTCAATAAAGAAATATAAAACAAATTACATTTTTTTTATTAATTTCCTATACACTATTACAGAGGTGGTCACAACGTGGCTCGCGAGCCGCATGCGGCTCTTCAGTCAATCTCGTGAGGGTCTTGAACCCTCTTGAATAATACTGATTTTAAAAAGTACAGTGTGGGGCATAAAGATCTACCACATTTTAAAGAGGTAAAATTTAACTAGAAAGAAACTGAATATATTTTTGAAAAGACATTAAAATATTTTTTAATGTATTTTAAACATTATCAGCAGGGGGGGGGTCAAAAATGAAAATTCTAGCCCTTTCGACCAAACTCAACCAAATTTTGTATACATATTCTGTGGGCCCCAAAAAGACTAGAAATGCAAAAACTAACCATCCCAAACAGGGGGAGGGTCAAAAATGAAAATTCTAGCCCTTTTGACCAAAATCAATCAAATTTTGTATACATATTCTGTGGACCCCCAGAAGGCTAGAAATTCAAAAACTAACCACCAAAAATGGGGGAGAGTCAAAAATGAAAATTCTAGCCCTTTCGACCAAACTATGTATACAAAATTTGGTTAGTTTTTGCATTTCTAGCCTTCTGTGGATCTACATAATATATATAAAATTTGGTTGAGGGCTACAATTTTTTTTGACCCCCCTCCCACCACCCTTTTTTGTCTGAATACATTAAGAAAAATTTTCATTCATTTTCTTTTCAAAAATATATTACTTTTTTTCTAGTTAAATTTTTTCATTTTTTTATATCTCTTCAAAATGTGGTAGATCTTTATGCCCCACTCTGTATAATAATTATATTAAAAAAATAATAATACAAAAATTAAATTAATTTGTAATGTTATAAGTAAAGCAAATATATATATATATATATATATATGTTACTTTATTTATTTTTTATAAAATAAAAAAAATGTGTTTTTTTTAATAAACCATTAATTTATCTTCAAATAATGTGGCTCGCTTTGAAAAAGTTTTATAAATTTGCGGCTCTCAAAGTTAAGGTTAGCGGCCAGCCCTGCACTATTACTTTTGAAACCAAGTCCAAATTCATTTCCTTTCTCTATTCATTTTAGAATTAAGTATAAGTTAGTATAATATAAGAAAATTATTTTTAGATGTATTAAAAAAATTCCGTGGCAACTTTAGCATTATTAGGCATATGAGAATAAATGAGATTTTAGTATATTTTTCCAGCTTCCGCATAAAATGCCATGTATTAGAATCCCTATATTTACATTTTATAACATTCTTTAAGTGAAATATATAAATTTAAAATCAAATGCATTTTTATTTTAATATAAAAAGTATGATTTTTTTTTTATTTATTAAATATAGGGTGGGCCATTTTAACTTTTGGAATTTGAATCGGCTATAAGAAAAAAACTAATGAATATTTTTTTCAAAATTATGAGTATATTAGAAAGATTGGACATTTTCATTTATGAATGAAACACAAATCATTATTCGATTTCCAAAAACAGTGCGCAAAAGATCGATTGTTAAGTTGGCTGTGTGGCAAGTGGCCCCGTCCTGTTGAAACCAAATGTCATCCTTTTCAATTTTTGGAAACAAAAATGTTGTGTTTCATTCTTAAATGAAAATGTCAATCTTTCTAATAAACTCATAATTTTGAAAAAATATCCATTGGTTTTTTTTAAAGCCGATTCAAATTCCAAACGTTAGATGGCCCATGGGGGAGGGGGGTGGGGAAGGAATTTAAAATAAAATAGAGTGATTTCAAATGGGGCAGTTAGCCAAAACCTTTAAGACAAATCTCTCTCTGACATGCAACATATCTAAGAAATAAAGCTAAAGATTTTCACTCCTTTCAACTAGAAGGGAAAAGCAAAAAATCAGACTAAACTGAAAAAAGTTTTTTGTTAGCTTTTGGGTTCGATTCCTGAAGGGACTAATTCCTCTGATATGCAATGTAAAAATATTTCTATTAAAATCTTAGATTAGTTCCTAAATAAAATTTAAGTTCATTTCTTAATATTATAATGGTTATGTACCTAACCAGGGTTGATTTTTGAAAAAATTTCATTTTTATTTCAAAAAAAGATACTCAACAAGATGCTTAAATCTTGACGGTAATTTTTTAAGAAAATTATGTAGCTATATCTGAGCCGGTGATTATGAAAGTAGTCCAAGTCATTTATTATTCGTCGTAGTTTTGCAAAATAAACAAGATTTAAATTCTGTGGGTATGATACTTAGTCCAGTCAACGAATGAGTTATAGAAAACTTTGAAGAGAGAATTTTTTCTTATAGAATGTGTTTTTGGGCTAGTTAGGAGGTAAAACATACTAAAAGCCCCCAGGCCTAGCTACCGGGTTTAGAGGTAGAGGGGGGGGGGGGGGGGATGTCCCATGTTTTTGGTTTTTTGCTTATATCTCAAAAACGGTGCGTCATAGGGAAAAATAACTCTTAGCAAAATAAATAAAATTTACACTATAAGATTGCTTCTATTTAATTTTTCTCAATTCCTTATGGTTTTTGAGATATTCGCCCCCAAATATTGTTTATGTATGAAAAAAATAAAATTTCCTATATTTTTTTTCGTCAAACTTTTGTCTCAAGCAAAATGCTGGATATCTTTAAATCTAAGAATTTTATAAAAAGAGTGGTCCAAGTAAACGTACAAGTCAACAAAATTTCCTAGAGAATAAGATAGTAATCAAGTTTCTAGGATGAGTGCTTTTCATTTAATGAAGGAAAAACTGAGATTTTTTGAAAAAATGGATCATTTCCTGTCCCGAAAATTCTGGATATCTATAAATCTAAGAGTTTTATCAAAAAACGTGGTCAAAATAAACGTTCAAGTCAATAAGATTTCCTAGAGAATGAAATAGAAATCAAGTTTCTATGATGAGTGCTTTTCATTTTATCAAGGAAAAACTGAGATTTTTTGCAAAAATTGCAGTTTTTCAAAAAAAAGATACTCAACAAGACGATAATTATTTAAGAAAATTATGTACCTATATATGAGGCGTTGATTATGAAAATAGTCCAAGTTATATATTGTTCGTCTGAAAGAAATATTTAAAGTTTTGCAAAATAAATAAGATTTACGAAAACATACATTAAGAAAGTATTAGTAAGAAAAACTAACTACCTTAAATTTTGGAAAAGGTGAGGGGTTAGCCGGTCGACAGGAGATATTATAATTTCTATTATCTATATTACTAAACAAAGTTAAAAATATGAAAGATTTCAATTGGCCGATGGTAATAGATTCAAATTTTTTAGAAAATCATAAGATGGTGTCATCTATTAAATCCGATGGAATGGATTATTTTTCATTATATGATGTCAGAGGTTCGCACCTGACAGGTGAGCCAGATGGCCCGGATTTCTATTACTGGCAGTCGGGTTCGATTCCCGAGGGGGTGAAAAACAACCCTTCTGACATGTGATTAAAAATAATCCATTCCATCGGATTTTATAGATGACACCATCTTATGATTTTCTAAATAAGTTAAAATTAATAAAAAAATTTATTTATTCTTATTTATTAATTCTCTATTCAAAATTGATGTCTTTCTTTATACTACAGACTACACTAATGCATTTATCTATATTAAATATGGACTTAGCTAATATATTATTATTTGTGAAACATACCTGTGTTAAGAATGGATCATGAGTGAAGTTAAAAGTAGATCTCGAAGTTGTTAATGGTCCTTTTAGATTCTTTCGAAGAGAATGAAATTTCTTGAAGAATCTTCATTAAACCTAAGAAAAATCAAACATATTCTAAGTGGGTACACACTAAAAATGGTTAAATTAAAAATTCAATCCAAGGACCCCGATTAATAAAATATATTTATTTTTAAAATATTATTATATAATATTTATTTAAAATATTTATTATTTATTTATTTATTATTCAAACACCACACACTCCGAGGTATATGAGCCAACACTTGACTAGGATGTAGTAGTCGGTTGCCACAGGATACTTCTCCCATAAGAAATGAAAGAATTTTTCTGTTTTTGGTTCTTAATATTTTATTCAAGAGACGTTTCAACAAGCATGCCTTGTCATCAATCAGTCTAAAAAGTAGATTAAAACAAGGAGCATGAGTATAAAATTTGTCAATAAAGAGCAACCATGCAAAGTCACATTAATTGAACTTAACAGTAAAAATACTTATTATATGATAATTATACATAAGTAAAATTAAAATTAATTTATACCTATTTTGTTTTTTTTACATCAGTGTACAATTTTTACTATGATTTATTAACACATGCTGATATAACAGTAAAAAATTGTACACTGATGTAAAAAAACAAAATAGGTATAAATTAATTTTAATTTTAATTTTACTTATGTATAATAATAATAAGTCATCACATATATATTTTACTGTTAAGTTCAATTAATGTGACTTTGCATGGTTGCTCTTATTGACAAATTTTATACTCATGCTCCTTGTTTTAATCTACTTTTTAGACTGATGATGACAAGGCATACTTGTTGAAGCGTCTCTTGAATAAAATATTAAGAACCAAAGACAGAAAAATTCTTTCATTTCTTATGGGAGAAGTATCCTGTGGCAACCGACTACTACATCCTAGTCAAGTGTTGACTCATATACTTAGAATGTGTGGTGTTTGAATATTTAAACGAGTCATAGTCAGTTTAGTACAATTTTTATCATACTAAATAAATATCTATTTATTATTTTATTGTTTTATTTATTATTTTTATTCATTATGTATTATTTTCATTGTCTGTGATACTATTTGATTGTTTGTAATTAATTACTTATTTATTGTATATTTGATTGTACACAATTTTATAATTGTTATGCATAATTTATATTTGGCTGTGAAAATTTTAGACTCATGGTAGACTGGCTACAATGGAATTCATTCCGAGGCCATTAAGAGAAAAAAAAAATTATATTTTAGAGAATTAAAATTATATAATAAAATTAACATTTATTTCATTTTTCAGTATGATAAAATTGTACTAAACTGACAATGACTCGTTTAAATATTCAAACACCACAACACTCTGAGGTATATGAGTCAAACCATTGACTAGGATGTAGTTGTCTGTTGCCACAGGGTATGATTTAACACATCCTGATTTATACAGTAAAGATTGTGCACTGATGTAAAAACGAAATAGGTATAAATTAATTTTAATTTTACTTATGTATAATATACTATATAATATTTATCTAGATTAATTTGTAACAACGCCAAGAGAAATTTCTCTAAAAAATTTCCCTCTTGCCTAGAATCGAACCTACGAACGCTTGAACTAAGGTCATTAGCTTTAACCACTAGACCAATCTTGCATTAATATATATATACCATGATTTCTGTTACTAAAACTATAAATTTTTGATTTAGACTTTGTGTCGAGATAATATTGTATTCATTTGAACTCGAATGAAAATGAAAAAACACCAATAGATTTTAAATTAAGAAACATTAAATATATATTAATTAACGAGGCAAATTTGAAATATAATTGTAATTTTGAAATGAAAGACTCCAATTCATTTTAAATTAAGAAACATTAAATATATTTTTTGTAATTAATTAAATTAATTGAACCGCGTAAATTTGAATAATTTCCATGATTCAGCCTGCGAATTTTTTCGCAGTTCATAAATCATTTTATTATTTTTGTTTTGAAAAGGAAAAATGAAATTTAAATTTAAATATATTCATAATTATTCCCCCCCCCCCCCCCCGCCACTCAAAAATTAAAGAGGCGAAACTTTTAAGAGAGGATGTATTTTCGGTAGTTTACGAGTATACATTTGGAGTGTGGTTTTTTAAGAGGAATAAAATTTTTTGACCGAGACGCTGCCCGCCAGGGCACCAGCCCGGAGGGCCGAGCTTCGAGGGCGTGCCGAAGGCACGCACGAAAAGCTCGTAATCATATAATAAGCCATCACTTTATATATTTTTACTGTTAAGTTCAATTAATGTGACTTTGCATGGTTGCTCTTCATTGACAAATTTATACTCATGCTCTTTGTTTAATCTACTTTTATAGACTGATGATGACAAGGCATACTTGTCGAAATGTCTTCTGAATAATATATTAAGAACCAAAAACAGAAAAATTCTTTCATTTCTTATGGGAAAAGTACCCTGTGGCAACCGACAACTACATCCTAGTCAATGGTTTGACTCATATACCTCAGAGTGGTGTGCTGTTTTAACATTTATTATTTTATTACTATATTTTAAAAGGAAAATTATAGTTATTAGATAAAAGTAAAAGTAAAAAACGTAGTGTTATTTCAAGTAGAGAATAGAAAACATAAAATAAAAACAATGATATGTAAAATGGGACAAGAACAATCCCCAAACAACAACAACAAAAATGCTATCGAAGATGATAAGAGTGCCTATCATTGCAAAATAGATGAGTAGCCAGAGACTGAATATTTTTTTTGTAAACTAATAATTTGTCTAAAGTAAAAATACGTAAAAGTGTATAAAAAATAATTATTTAATAACTTTAGAATTAAACAAAATATACCCCCTCTGTCCAGACCCTAAGAAATGTCTACATTCAGAACAGCAGCCATATGCAAGGCTGATTCACACCAAGGACGTCAACCCAGTCAAGCCTGGGTACGTCTAGGACCGTCAAGATTGAGCCCGTCCAGTCAAGTCCTGTTTAGTCAATCGACCGGATTATTTTTCATCTCAATTAAAATAGTAAGTAGAGAACAAATCTCAACAGCAACACTCATCCATTATGGAGGAGGATCAATCTAAAAAACAAAAAATTTTAAAAATATTTTTGACTTGAACTTTGAGAAAAGTAAGTGCACTATACACAAATAAATGAATATTGAAATATAATCTAAACCAGAAATTTAATATAGATATAAGATTAATAAAAGATCAGCAATCATCACCTTCTTAGGAATTATAAAAAGCTATAAATTCCAAATTTCATAATTATTGATTTAATGGTCTAACTAGTATTTTAGTTACACACACATATATATATATTTTCTTGTGGAAAAAAATATAGACTCGGGGGCACATTGAAAGGTTTTGATCTGTAAACATCGCAACTTAGATTTTTTTCAAGAATACAGTTTACTAATAGAATTATTATTATCCCCTTTATATGTTGAGTAATCAGCCTTTAATATCTTTTGGAAACAGTTGGGGAGTTTTTTTAATGGCCTGAGGAAAATTGTCCATTTCGCTAGATCATAAGTGAAGATTTTTTTATTTTTTCATATGTATATGTTTTGTGTATGTGTGTAACAAATTGGTGTAAGAGGCCGGTTCAAACAGTGATTTTAACTTGAACCCGGGGTTGCTGATTCGTATATAAGAACTCTATCCATTCGATCAATTTGACCCCAACTCTAGTTGCAGCGCTCGTAAATAGCTCTTTTAGGGCCCTATGCAAAACTTTTTTAAGGTCCCTATATTTTTGGGGAAAAAGTAATTATAGTTCAAATAGATATCATATAAAAATTTTATTGTACACAAAAATATATTACATTATTTATACCTATTATAAGGATATTTAATTTTCATATAATTGTACTCTTCTAGCTTTCATTTGAGCCAAGTCATTAATTATTTCGTCATAATTAATATCTTTTGCGATGTTATACTCTATAGATATTATGGCAAGATTGGATAATCTATCTTGTCCAATAGTAGACCGTAAATAGTTTTTAATTAATTTTAACTTGCTAAAACTTCTCTCACACGAACCAATTGTTACTGGGAGTGGGAGGAATAATCGTATAGCAATATTAATGTTTGGATAAGATTCAATTAATCCAAAGTCATGCAGACCTTGTAAAATTTCAAGTGGTGTTGCAGTTTTTAAATCGTCTACTAATATCGATGCTTCAAATTTTAATTTGTGTTTTAAAATCTCGAATAAAATTTTTGTAAAACAAATTTGTAAAGAAAATTCAATTAACAATTTCGTTTTAGGGCCCCCTAGATCTCTGGGCCATGTGCGGGTGCACCTGCCTAGTTACGGCGCTGTCTAGTTGTTATTTATTTTTAGTCATTATTACTCGATCCAAGAGGCCTTGATTTCAAAAAGCTTGGACACCCCTGGCTTAAAGTTTATGTTGTATTGTGACTGTTTCAAGGAAAATATGTTAGCCTTAATGTAGGCCAATGCTTGTTAAATTTTTCGTGCCCTTCCTTGGATCGAATAATAAATAATCTAATAATGACCGTTAACTACGAGCAACTCTGATTTTCGCAAAAATAAATATAAAATTGATCGGACAACTCTTTGAGGTGGCTCATCTCATTTGAAATTTTAAGAATTTCCCTCAATTCGAGATAGGCATAGCGGCCATCATGTAGAATTCACTTGAATTTTTTTTTCTATGTGTTTAATAATGACTGAATGACAAAGTTAGGGGCGGTATTTCACAAAAATAATGTTTACTAATATCATTGTCATCAATGTTTTTATTCTTTGTTTCAATTTAACGATGTATAACAAAATATAGTAGCCGAATTGAGGGAAATTCTTAAAATTTCAAATGAGATAAGCCACCTGAAAGGGTTGTCCGATCTATCTAAAATTTGGTATGAATTATTTTCTTACCCAACTTCATAATTTGAGAGGGTGACCCGAAAAAATTTTCATGGTCGTAAAATAAGGACCACCCTAGTGTACGCCTAATGCCAATCGCGGTTCACCCCTCGGTTCTAAGGTTAAGAGATAAATTTTCTAGTTTTCAAATAAATTATTTGGTCTAATTATTAAAATTAAAAAAATTAATTTGCCAAAACCATGTATCTACGAAGTCTCACAAATCAATCAACAAACTAATTCAATTTTTTTAGCTCTCACCTATTCTTGACTTTAATCCAACCTCATAAAATTTACCTGTAGACGATGTTTATTAAATTGTTTTCAGATGACGTGGATAATAACGGTTGTACTACACATTTTCTATAGAGAGTGTGAAGAGCAGGGCGGTAACTCTTTTGAAATGTTTTGTTGTTTGATTCTTAGGGCCAGTTGTATGTCGGTTGGTAAAGTCTTTGTAAAAGTTGACAAAGGGTAAAACCTTAGAATTCACCTGGAAGTGGGTGTCATCTGATTGGCCATCCCGCCGGGCACAAGGTGAACTCTAAGGTTCCACCCTTTGTCAACCTTTACAAAGTCTTTACCAACCGACATACAACTGGTCCTTATTGGGGCTGTTCTTCTAGATCTGCAGGTAGAGGCTAAAAGGCCCCGGGTCCTGATTGTCCTGTAAAATAAAAGGGGCATTTAGTCTCTTCCCTCACATTTTTCCGATAGTCAAATTTTCGAAACAGTCAAGTAGATTATTATATTAATTTTTAATATGAGTTCCGATTTGGTAAATATATTATTTAAATAATATACTTTATAAATTAAAGGGTTTATTTGGTTCGTCTTGGATTTTTTAACAGGCCTATTATTTATTTTTTTTTTAGTATAATTGTTATTATATATTTTAATACAAATTTTTAGCTATTTGTTGTTTAATTTACAATGTGGTACCTATAAAACTCAAGAGTATTAGTAAAGAAAATAAATAGTTTAATTAAAAATATTTTTATACACTGAAGCAAATAAAAAGCCAAGTATTTTGTTGTTTCTTAAAATAGGAAATATGTTGTAGATTAATTTAAAAAAATTTGACTTAATTATCACTTTGCCTCTTAGAGATATGAATTTTTTTTGTAAAACACCGTTTCGTGCTAAAAAGTTTTTAAAAAATATTTTTTTTTTTATAAAACAAATAAACATAAAATGTTGCAATATTTTTTTCTGGAATCAGCACAGTTAACTCAACAATACTGTAAATTTTCATAAGATTTGCACCATAAATGTCCAAGATACAAATATTTTTCATTGAAAGTACAAGTTCTTTCTCGGAGGTTAGGAAATGGCAAAACCGCTATTTTATCAATACTCCCTTGATCAAAAAGTTCCCGGAATTTATTCAGAAAAATAAAAATACAAGTTTATTCATCTAAATCTATATTTTTCATTAAATTGAAGGGTTGATTTTGTCACAAATATAATAAAATAATTTTAATAACTATTAGAATTATTTAATTGATAACTATACAGTTTCGGTCACCACTGGTCGACCATCCTCAGTAGTTCTAAAAATTGAAATGAAACATTTATTTATATTTTTTCTTTTTATAGAGAATTATATAACACAAAATTTTTTTACAATAATTTGAAATCATACATACATCTCGTTCAAGAACCGGAATTTGTCATTTCACATGAAACATTCATGTCTTATATAATCTTCAATATATAAAAAGAAAAAATGTAAATAAATGTTTCATTTCAATTTTTAGAACTACTGAGGATGGTCGACCAGTGGTGACCGAAACTGTATAGTTATCAATTAAATAATTCTAATAGTTATTAAAATTATTGTTTTATTATATTTGTGACAAAACCAACCCTTCAATTTAATGAAAAATTTAAATCAAGTCACTTAAGTTCTGGAAGAAATTTAATAAATCTATATTGTCCCCTTCAAAGTAATCCCCATCGACTGCAACACACTTATGCCAGCGCTTGATCCAATCCTCGAAACATTTTTTATATTCGGTTTTCGGTATGTCCATCAGTGCTTCCTGCGATTTTTCCATTACTTCCTCTCGACTGCTGAAACGCGTTCCCCGTAATGGTTTTTTAACTCGATTGAACAGAAAGAAGTCACAGGGAGCCAAATCAGGTGAATTCAGTGGCTGTTGGATGGTATTTGTTGCATTTTTCGTCAAAAAATTTCGAATAATGATGGCACTGTGCGACGGTGCGTTATCATGCTGTTTGCTGCTACACGACGGAAACCCAAATCATAAACCAAAATGTCTTGGACGGATCTATAGGCAATATTCAAGCCCTCCGCTATCTCTCTGATGGTTAATTTGCGGTTATTGACCAACATTTCTTTTACTTTATCAATGTTTTCGTCGGTTTTCGATGTCGATGGTCTGCCACTGCGTTCATCATCTTCGATTGACTCACGACCACTTTTGAACCGCTCGTGCCACTGGTAAACGACCGTTTTCTTTAGAGAATCGTTGCCGAAACACTTTTCCAACATTTCCAACGTTCGCGCACCATTAAATCCGTTTTTACGCAAAATTTAATACAAGTTCGTTGTTGCAAATTTAAATCCATTTCTAAAATTGTAAAAAATCGCCAACACACACAGAGATAGATGTACTCTTGGCTACGTAACTTTTGCAAATGTCAAGCTATGACGCTAAGATTTAGAGGGAATACCAACAACAGATGTACCAACTTAACAAAAAAACAGAACTCAAATCGGAACGATGGGAGCGCCACACACACGGGGGGGGTTATTCCGGGAACTTTTTGATCAAGGTAGTATTTCAAAGTCCCATAAAACAAAAACCAGTTGAGATAAAGAAATAAAATTTGGCAAATTTTCATAACTATGTAAGAAAGATAAAAAATACAAAGTTTCATCAAAATCGGAGGTGGTGGGTGACATGGCCAGGATGACCTGATGTGGAATGACCCTCGCCTCTTTCCAATAGTCAAATTTTCGTAACAGTTAAGTAGATTATTATATTAATTTTTAATATGAGTTCAAATTTGGTAAATATATTATTTAAATAATATACCATACATTATAAATTAAATTATAAATAATATACTTTATAAATCAAAGGGTTTATTTAGTCAGATAAAATATATAAATAAGTAAATATGTGACTAAATAAACCTTTTTGATTTATAAAATTAAATTCTACATAAGTCACTTAAGTTTTGGAAGAATCTTAGATTAAATAATATAGATATAAATATAAAAGTAAATAAATATTATATGAAATATTCATTTACTATGAGTTAAGATTTCTAGGTCACTTGTTTCACATTAAAATTAAAAAAATAAAAGAGGTAAATTTTTTCAATATATAGGTATATATATATATTTCGGGCTGTAAACCCATCTTAAGGAAAGTACAGAATTTTAACTAATACAAAATTCGAATGCAAAGGTATATAGGTATATATATATATTAATTTTAATGTGAAACAAGTGACCTAGAAATCTTAAGTCAAAGTAAATGAATATTTCATATAATATTTATTTGATTTTATCTTTATTAAAGATGTTTCACCTTGCACCAACACCACAATCTATTAATTAATATAAAACTGAGGATTGAATAAAATGTAGTCCAAGAATAAATAAAAGATGATTCCCAATAAAAGATAATTTATTGGAAACATTTTTTTTTACACTTTTGAAGCGACATTTCAGAGGACCAGGGTTCAAAAAGTCACTAAAAGTCACTAAAGGAAGCATATAACATTCTAACAACTTTTCTTCTTGCCTCAATTATCCGTTTTAGTTGGTGTTGAATTTGATAAAATATCTTTTAAAAGATATTTTTGTATTGTTATCAAAAGAATAGTCTATTCTATTAAATTTAGTTTAGAAAAAATAAATTAAAATCCATTAATTTATCTTGGGAATAATCTTTTTATTTATCGCTGGACTGCCATTCATTCAAACTTCAGTTTTGTATCTATCAGTCCGTCTTTAAGAAAAAAACATCAAATATAATTAATTTAATTATAAATTATTTAGAAAAATAATAAATATTTGGACGTAGGAATTGGAAGTATTGGAGGACAGAGGACTAAGTTGTTGTTGAGTGATTTTTCTACTTCTATTTTTATTCCACTTAGAGGGACCAAAACAAAAATAAAAAAATTGTTCAATATCTATATATATAAAATTAAGATTTTGTCTGTACTTTGATTCAAATGATGAGAGGTGGAACAGATCTTTACAAGAGTGGACTCCTCGATATATAAAAAGACCTCCTGGAAGACCGCCAATCCGATGGGCTGACTCCTTGTACTGCAGGAACTCTGTTAGACTTCCGGATGGTAGAAGATTGGGGGTGCATTGGAGTACAATCGCGAAGGACAGAAGAGCCTGGAGGAAAAGTTGGGACAAGAGTGCGCCAAACCGCAGCACAGAGGAACGGGTCGAATAAGTTATAGTAAGTATTGTTCCAAATTACGCCAAATTTTGGTTGCACTACGTTTCAAGCAAAGTTATGAACGCAAACACCCTCAACAAAATTCCTGTCTGTCTGTATGTATGTATGTTTGCATGGGTTCAGCGAAAAGTTGCTCACGATTCACGTAAAAATGGCTGAAGGAATTAGTATGAAATTTCATATTTACATCAGATGTCTTCTAACTTAAGTTTGGCGGTTTTGGAGGGCGCGCGAATGAAAATTATCAAATAACTCCTAAACTATTAACTCTACGGCAAATTTTATTATGAGTAAAGTTGTAGAGGATGTGATTTCTGACAACTTTTGATTAAAAAAATTCCCCCCAAAAACCACCGAAAAAAGGGGGAGGGTGAATTCTTGTCCTTAGAGCAAACTTAATTAAATTTTGTATGCATAATCTGTGGACCTCTAGAGAGCTAGAAATGCAAAAAATAACAAACCAAAATGGAGGGGGAGGGTCAAAAAATGAAAATTCTTGTTATTGGACCAAACTTAACCAAATTGTGTACACATAATTTGTGGCCTAGAAGGGTAGAAATGCAAAAACTAACAACTCAAAATGGGGGGGGGGTCAAAAAATGAAAATTCTTGCTATTGGACCAAACTTAACCAAATTGTGTACACATAATTTGTGGCCCACTAGAAATGCAAACACTGGGTGCGAGGGTGGTGGGGCTGGGGGTGCAGGAGGTCCGGAGTGAGTGTGGGGTGCGGCGGTAGAATGGGGTTGGGTTGCGCGGATGGGCGTGCGGGTGGCGTTCGCGGGGTGCATGGGGGGGGGGGTGTCGCGGGATGAATGGGGGTTTCAGGGCGGGGTGGGATGTGGGGGTCCAGAGGCGTAGCCCCTGGCTAGCAAGAGGGCCCCCAAAAGAGGGCCTTGCAGCTAATAAATAATAGACATTATATTTAATTGAAAAGTTTTTGTTTTGCCGAGAGTAGCAGAGTTGTTGATTCACAAAGAGAAACAAAGAGGTTGTCCTCTGCTTGATGCAAATAAACATACATACATATATATCGAGATGATATATCTGTATATATATCATCTCGATATATATGTGTGTATGTTTATTTGCATCAAACAGAGGACAACCTCTTTGTTTCTCTTTGTGAGATATTATATTGTATGATCTAGTTTTTTATTTGCTGCTTTTTTTGCTTTGGTGGAGGTGTTTGGTGTCTGGTCTGTTCTTGTGTCTGTGTATCGATGAAATGATTTTATTTTATTGATATATTTGCATGTATAATTGAAAACATAATATATACCTACTAGAATTGTTGATCGATTTGCGATAGTTGGTAAAAAGATACATTGTAAATCATATATACCATCCGTACCATTTGCATTCACATTTCTGGAGTTGGGTTTTTTGCCATTCAGATGATATAATTATTTCTGCCTTCCTGAGGAACTTTTGTAATAAAAAAAGTACGAAACAGTAGGATCCCTGTCAACCAAAGCAAAAAAAACAGCAAATAAAACAAACTATATCATACAATACCTATAAATGATTTATATTGAACAATTTTTAAGTGAAATAAAATAGCGTGAAAAATCACTCAACAACAACTGAGTCCTGCCCTTCAATGCCAAAATTGATTATTTTTATAAATAAAAAGAGGACACCAGTATTTTTTAAGTGCAATTTTTTAAAGAAACTAATTCAAATAAATGATTTATTTAAGATGTTTTACATACTTCTTTCATTGACTCTTTAAGCCCTTAAGGTAGGAAGATCCTCAGAAATATCGGTTCAAAAGTGTAAAATAAAAGTTTCCAATAAATTAACTTTTTATTTATTCTTGGAGTATCTTGAAATTCGAATTAGGGGCTTTCTATATAGGTTATCACTATACATGTATTGATAAAGAAATATTTATACAATAAATTCAAGTTATTTTATTTTACCTTGCATTATTATCAATCCGATAATGAATCTAAATATGGAACATGCAAAATCACATTTTAAAATTTAAATTATAAATATTATTATTATATATAGAATGTGTTCATGAGATTGAAATGACAGTTGAGAGGTAAATCATAGATAAAAGATATTTTCAATTTCTAATCTCCAGATGGCAGTAGTGAGTGATTTGGGACAATATTCAAAAATAACTAAATTAAAACAGTAGAAAAAAAAACATTTTCGAGTAACTTATTAACAAATTGAAATATTCTCATGACTAAATATAAAAGATCAGATAATTAATTATTGTCTTCAATTTCAAATAGTTTTAATGAGAACTGAATAAAAAACATTCTTTTTATACTATTGAAAAAATGAAGAAAGTGCATTGTTCATTCACTAGTGTTTGAAATGCAAATGTTTAATAATGCAATGTAATATTGCTGCAAGATTGCTGCAACGTTCATTCCTGTCTGGGTAATGAAGTTTTAAGATCATTATAAACACTTATTTTTATTGTTGTAACTTTTCGATTTAATAGTTATCAAGGGCGGATCCAGGGGGAAGGGGGCGGAGGGGGCGACCGCCCCCCCATAGAGGCCCGTGCCTGGCGGGAGTGCAACACGTGCGTCGCACGCAGAGGCCAAAAAACGGCGGCCAAATCGACAGGGAATTTATAACAATTTTTTTTATTTTAATGAACTTAAAATATGAGATATGAAATTTGTATTTTTTTAAAAAATTTTAAAATTGAAAATAAAGTTCTATGTGTGTGTGGGGGGGGGGGCGTTTCTGACCCCCCCCCCCCCCCCCGCGCTTGGACAATTCGATCGCGACACACTTTCGAGATAAAAAGTAGATCTTATATACATCGTGCACCTTATATACATTCCCTCCCCCCATAAAAAATTCCTGGATCCGGCCTTGATAGTTATTTACTTAATAATCAATTATTAATAATTATTATTTGATAATTTTTTTATTTTTTTATTTTCATTTTTTTACAATCAGTTACAAAATGTATCTATAAGTAAAATTGATAAAAGAATACAAACACACTCTCGTTCATACGGTTCATTCACGCAATTCATTTACACAACTCGTGATAGGGCAAGTCATTCATTGAAGACCTTCCTAATAGTATTTGTTTTCCCAATTATTTTGTTGGTAGCGGTCTTCTATGTCTAGGATGTGATTTTTCTTCAGTCTTCTTATCGTTTGACTGTTGTCGAGAAGATTGATGACTGATGGGTTTGTATGATTTTCCAATTTGTTTACATGCTTTATGAATGCGCGGTGAATTTCTTTCCTGATCGAGGGAACAAGAAGGTCTTTGTGGATGGACTCATTTCTTATGTACCAAGGGGCGTTGGTTATGCCCCTAAGAATTTTAGATTGGACTCTTTGGATTTTGCTCAAATTCGATTCGCTGGCTGTACCCCATAATTGGCAAGCATATGACCAGATTGGCCTTAAGATTGTTTTGTACAATAGAACTTTATTTTTTAATGACAATTGCGATTTTCTTCCAATTAACCAATACATATTTTTGTATTTAAGTTCTAATTGCTTACGTTTTGTATCAATATGATTTGTCCAATTGAGTCTGGAGTCTAAATGCAAGCCTAAATATTTTACCTTGTTGTTGTAAGGAATATTTTGGGAATTCAAGTAAACAGGTGGGCTTATAATTTGTTTATTTGTGAAGGTGATGTAGGTTGACTTCAGCTCGTTTACTTGAATTCTCCATTTGTGTAGCCAATTTTGTAGTGTGTTTAGCTGTTCTTGGAGCTGGATTGATACTGTTTCTGGCTCATTTCCGGTGACAAGTATAGCGGTGTCATCAGCGTAGGTCGCAATAAAAGTGTCATCCAGTATTGGGATATCCGCTGTGTATATTGTATAAAGTAGTGGCCCTAATATGCTTCCTTGAGGAACTCCTGAATGAATTTGATGGTAACTCGAGAAATCATTTTTTATTTTAACTTGAAAATATCTATCTTGCAAATATGACTTGAAAATCCAATAGTATTGATCCGGGAAGAGTTTTTTAATTTTATAAAGGAGTCCTTCATGCCACACTTTGTCGAATGCCTGTTTAATATCCAGAAACAGACCAGAACAGATTTTGATAATTAAGTTAAATAATTGTTAAAAATAATTATTAAGATTTTTTTGAGTTCTAATTGATTCGTGTATTTTGTTTATTTGATGTCGTATAAAAAATAGTTCTTATGAAAGTTGTTCAGTTTCTGTTGTAGATTAAGTAAACGTATAGAAAAATATAGGGTTCTCTTTAAAAAACAGAACTTGACATTGAAATACCCTTGAAATCTTGTTCTACGTCGACAAACAATAGCGTAGTTTAGTTTCCCCCTCGATATAAACAAACTTTTATTTGAAACTTTTTTCCATATAATCCACTGTTTTTGAATTATAAGACTGTCTCAAGATAAAAAAAACTCACCCGGTATATGAAAAATATACAAGTTGAAGTTGAAATATTTGATGATAAGTTTCAGGACTGAGAAAAATGTTAGATATTTAAAAAAAAAGTATTTGAAATTTCTTTAAAATATATTACAATTAAATTCCCTGATAATTCCAGGTTTGACGTGTTGAAATGCATGGAAGCAGCAGAGTTAACAAGATTTAAATATGTTCAAAAAACATTAGTAAGTTGACCATTTGGTTTCAATGTCGACAATGCAGCAGCCAGTATTCAATTGGACCTGATAAATTTGCAATCAAATTTACTGCTAAAAAAACAATACTGGAATTTTATACTTCTTTAAAACCAGAAATCTTTAAAAATATTCTGGATTATGCACAAAAATATTTGGCTTCAACTTACATTTGCGAAGCCACATTTTCGTTAATGAAACATACGAAGAACAAAAACAGATGCAGAATAACACATCAAAATTTGGAAGGAGTTCTTCGAATAGCCACTGGCCAATTAAATCCTAATTATGATATATATTAATAAATCAGGTGGATTCCAAATTTAACCCCACACACAAAGTAAAGTTTATTGTATTCATTTCGTTACATAATAAAAATGTTCATTACAAATTTTATTTTTATCTATAATGAATTTGTATTGGTATTATTTTTAAATTGGAAAGTTTTTTGCCGAGAGTAGCAGTAATTTATATATATTGAAGGAGCACTAAATAAAAGAGTGTGTCTTCTGCTGAAGTTATAAATTTTATTTATTTATAGCGAGACTCATAGTTTCGAGGGGGCTTCGTTGCCCTCTTCATCAGTCTATTACAATGTATCCACAGGAATTAATTTATGAATGAAAGTTTTACATTTTTCATGTGTTAAGGTTATAAATTACACAGAGTGGGCAAGTTAAGAATTGACAATCCCTAACTTGCCCACTCTATGTAATTTATAACCTTAACACATGAAAAATGTAAAACTTTCATTCATAAATTAATTCCTGTGAATACATTGTAATAGACTGATGAAGAGGGCAAAGCCCTCGAAGCTATAGTCTCAAGTAAGTATAATAAATAAAATTTGCAGGACCCAGCAGTAGCCACACTCCTGTATTGTCTCCTTCAGAGGTATTATTTTTATTTCTACTAAGTTTTTTATAAGGGCTTCGAGCAGTGGTAAATTCTTCGTGGGATAAATTAAAGAAATTAGGTTAAATGTCAAGTCCTAATGTCCTAGAGATATGCAAAATTTTATTTAGTTCTCACAAGCAGAGATTACGTGAGGTAGAGAGAGGTCATACCATCCTTGTTAAGGTTTCCTTAACAACTTATGGCAAATGTCGGGATGGCTAATGCGTCGTTTGCTCCTGGTATCGAGTTTTTGAGCAGGATTATTTAAATTACGTTTTGTCTTTTGATGGAAATCATGTTATTTGTTAATGACAATAAATTTCTATTTTTTTTTCTTTTTTGTTTGTTAATTGTCAATTTCTTTGTATTTATGTTTATTAATTTCTGTAGTTAATTTGTATTGATGTTTTGTTGATCTGCCACCGAGGACTTGTGCCTCTAAGCAGGTCGAGTAATAAAGATTTATTTATTTATTTAAATTTATCTCCAACTTAATATGTGTAATCAAATGGCTATCAAGGCTGGTCTTATAAGGATATCTCAGAACATCTATAAGGTTTCTCTCCTGTATGTATCTTTAAATGATTTGTGAGAGCAGATTTATCTGAAAAGCGTTTTTTACACTGATCACAGCCAAAAGGATTTTTACCGGAATGTATCCTTATATGCCTTCTGAGAGAAGATTTAACTGAAAAGTGTTTTTCACACTGCGGACATCCAAAAGACTTTTCAACGGAATGTATCCTTAAATGTGATGTGAGAGCAGATTTGTCTGAGAAGCGTTTTTCACAATGCGGACATACAAAAGGCTTTTCTCCAGAATGTATCCTTAAATGCGTTGTGAGAACAGATTTGTCTGAGAAGCATTTTTCACAATGCAGACAACCAAAAGGCTTTTCACCGGAATGTATCCTTAAATGCCTTGTGAGATTAGATTTTCTTGAGAAGCATTTGTCACAATGGGGACATTCAAAGGGCCTCTTCCCGGAATGTATAAGCAAATGACGATTGAGGTTTGATTTGAATCTAAATCTCTTTTCACATTCTGTACAATTAAAATATTTCCGACCTGAATGAATGAGAAAATGTTAAATATTTTTCAGAATGGATTTCACTGGATATTAAAGATTAATTTTACCTTTTTTTAATCCATTAATATTAAGATGATTTTTGAATATAGTGGATATTTTCATATGAATACATTTCTTTTGATGTTTTTCTAAAAATGCTTCGCTGATAAATTTCATGTTACAATAGCAGCATTGATGAAGTGGCCCTGAAATTAAACACAATTCATTTTAAATTATAAACCTTATCATAAATTTTAATGTGAAACAAGTGACCTAGAAAACCTAAGTCATAGTATATAAATATTTCATATAATATTTATTTACTTTTATCTTTATTAAAGTTGTTTCACGTTGCAACAACATCACAATCTCTATTAATTACTTTTCAAAATTATATCCTAGAATCCCTATCTAAGATTTATCATTTAATGAAAAAAAAACTAATTTTAAATGAATCTGACATTTATAATAAATATTTTCTAAGGATGAATTAATATTTAGTATTATGAGAGAATTCTTATTTTATAGTGTGTGGCCCCTTCTATATAAATCCACTTCCCTCTTTTACTTCGAGAAAAATCCATTAATTATTTCTACAGCAATAGATTTTACAACAGTTTATTAATTCGAAAATTATAGATAATCTAAAATATTGAGCTGGTCAAACAATTTACGAGTCAGAAAATTTAATTTTCTGGGTGAATTTTAAATTGCTCTTGATGTGAACTTATTTGTGAAATATTAGGTGGTTTCACACGGAAATTCTATTTTTTTTTCTTTTTTTTTTTTTAATGCAATCGAATGCAAGAACGGGCGCACCAGAAAAGATGCAACCCCTATCGATCTCGAAAGACCCTTGCATTACCGAAGAGAAGGGAGAGTTGATTAAGTGAGAGGGTGGAGACGTAGGTGTTTATGCACTCGGCTTTTGAAGGTTTGAAGATTATAAGGGCTGGGAAAGATGGAGGCTGGGAGCCAGAATCATCAATTAGCCTGACGGCTCGTTTCTGAATTGCATCCAGGGTAGCAAGAGAATATTTTGAGGCTCCTCTCCACAGATGAGGGCCATATTCGAGACAGGGGCGGATAGATGGTGAGAAAATGTAGGGGCGTGAAAAATCGCTTAGACCTGAATAAGAGGCCAATCTTCCATGCTGCAGATTTCGCCACAGAGGAGATGTGTTCGTTCCAAGACAGGTCAGATGCGACAGAGACGCCCAACATGGATAGGCTGCCACACATTTTCAGGGTCTGTTAACTCCAAAATTTCGAGATTCTCCTTGCTTTTTGTCCTAAAAACCCGGCACAGCTCGCCTTCTGACGCAATGTCCTCTAATTCATAAAATTTCGAGACTTCTTCCATTCGAATTTTTAAATTTAGAGCTGTAATTTTTGCCATGCAGGGTGTAACAACGATAGAGCAATGCTCCAATCGCTTCCAATGAGGATAATAACAAGTCCATATAGGACACGTATATCGGCGAAAACACTCGCTTAATGTGATTCAATGATTAGTAGGGTGGAGTGAAAAAACTAAAATCAAAAATTTGAAACGGGCGTATGCGGGATGTTGCCTAATACAAAGTCCATTTATAATATAAAATCTGGGCTAAATCAAATTATATCTTAAGGTGCCCCTTCAAGTGTGTATTGCGCCGGCTCGACGTGAATGCACTTTTGACGTTGACTGATGAATTCTCTCTGAAAACAACCGAAAACATGCCGCGCTGGTCAATAAAAATGCACATTGCACAATCCGGAAATAATTTTAATTGACGTTAAGCATTCCAAATAAGAGTTATATGAGTTTTCGACGGTTTCTGGTGCTAAAAACTACGAAAATTTTGGGCTTTTTTTATATTTTGCTTATAACCCGAAAATCATGCGTCCTACAGAAAATTTTACTCTTATCAAAATGAAAGAGCATAACATTACGCGTCGAATAATCTACTTATAAGTTAAAATATCATCAGCCGTTTAGCAACAATCGATCGTCAAAATAGGCAATTTACCAAGTGAATTATGCTCATTAGGGGGTCACAAGAAACATCTCTACCAATTTTTGCGTCGCTAACCCCCAGAATTGTTACCAATTGGTTAAAAAACGGGATTGCTACCATTCATCTTAATAATTGGACAACGGTAACTCGTGCCGCAATGTGGTTGAAAAAATTGGAGTTTTTCATTCCTAAAATGAAAACCACTCATCCTAGAAACTTGATACTTGTCTCGTTTTCGAAGAAATTTTGTTGTCTTGAAGTTTTATTTGAGCCACTTTTTTGTTAAATCTTTTAGATTAGAAGAATCCAGCATTTTCCAAGACGGGACATGATCCGAACTTATTGCGGCACGGGTTGTCAAATTAAGATGAAACTTTGCCAATCTCATTTTTTAGCCAATTGTCAACTATTATGGGGATCAGCACCATAATTCGAAAACTGGTTTATTTTGATCCCATAATGAGAATAATTCACTTTTCCGCAAAGTTGGTAAAACTGCCTATCTTTGACGATCAATTGTGGTTCAAAGGCTAAACTGATTTTAAGTTTCCCGTAGCATATTCCTCGAGAAATTCTATGCTCTTTCATTTTGGTAAGAGTAAAATTTTCCGAGATTTTTGAGTTATAAGCAAAAATCTGAAAAAAGTCCCAAATTTTCGTGGTGGCAAAAGGTCACCTTAAGATTGCATCGTAGGAAGTTCAAATTTCACACACATGATTACACTTATAGGTTACCTGTAGTTTTGGCCCGTGGAAGAAAAGAAGGTGGTGGGCGTAATATTTAAATAAATTATAAATTTTAATATGAAGATTGATACATGATATTTAAATCAAAATCAAATTTAAATATTTCTAAATCGAAAGATGAAAATTATTATGTAATTAAAATGTATGATAAATTCACGAGATGTCGGTAACCACGTTCTTTTATTTTCAATATTATTTGCAAGTATTCTAAATTAATCAAAGGAGTTTTGGATATTTTAGGTAGCGCGGCTTTCAAAAGCTAATTCATTTATTCCATATATATAAAATTAAGGTT
Source organism: Forficula auricularia (assembly GCA_024734495.1). Taxonomy (NCBI): domain Eukaryota; kingdom Metazoa; phylum Arthropoda; class Insecta; order Dermaptera; family Forficulidae; genus Forficula; species Forficula auricularia. The sequence continues at coordinate 594,264 of JALMQS010000769.1, read as the reverse complement.
TTGTCTGAACATTGGTCCAAATCACGCCAAATTTTGGTTGCCCACGTTTCAAGCAAAGTTATGAACGAAAACACCCTCAACAAAATTCCTGTATGTCTGTCTGTCTGTACGTTTCCGTGGTTTCCGCGAAAATTTGCTCACGATTCGCGTAAAAACGGCTGAAGAGATTATTATGAAATTTCAAATTTGCATCAGATGTCTTCTAACTTATGTTTATAGATATATAACGTTTTGATATTTTGACCCCAAAAGTGGGTTTGGGGGGGGGGGGGGCGCACGAATGAAAATTGTCAAATAACTCCTAAACTATTAACTCTACGGCAAATGTTATTATGTGCAAAGTTGTAGTTGATGTTATTTCTGATAACTTTTGTTTAAAAAAACTCAACAAAATTTTGTATACATAATCTGTGGGTCACTAGAAGGCTAGAAATGCAAAAGCTAACCACTCAAAATGGGGGGGGGGAGAGTCAAAAAATAAAAATTCTTACCCTTGGAGCAAACTCAACCAAATTTCTATACTTAATTTGAGGACCCCTAGAGAGCTAGAAATGCCAAAACTGGGTGCGTGGGGTGGAATAGAGTGGGGTGAGTTAGGGTATGAAAGAGGGTAGAATGGGGTGTGAGGCGGAGCAGGGGGGGGTAGGAATACAGGGGGCTAGGCGGGGTGTGTGGTGCGCGAGGGTGGTGGAAACTGGGTGGGTGGGGTGCGGGTAGTAGTTCAGGGTTGGTGGAGTGGGGGGTTCAGGTGAGGGTTCAGAGGCGTAGTGGGGTACTACGGGGGTGGGGGCGGTGGTTGGGTACGGGTACATGGTACGGTGGTGCTGGGTGGGTTTAGGGGGTGTGGTGCGTTGGGACTGGGGTGGGAGGGTGGGTTTCGTGGGTTGGGGGTGCAGGGGGCGTGTCACCTGGTTAGCAAGAGGGCCACCGAAGGCGGGCGTAGCAGCTAGTTATAACTATAATAACGTGATTCAAATATGAGTTTTGAAAAACCTATAAATTATACTTATACTTTCCTCCACAATTTCATAAATAAAACAGTATTTAGGCCTCAGCACATAATATACCAGCTAATGTATGGAAAACAGGAGGGGTCCAGGGGCAGGGAGGGGCAGCTGCCTAAGCGCAGTGGTGGTAGTCCAGGTCTGAGGGGGCGCACCCCCCCCCCCTTGGCAAGACCATGGATGATAGATACATTGACAAAAATTTTAAATAAAAATTAATAGGGATAATTGGAATATAAAATGCTAGAAATGTTTTTACTCTGTATTTATCATATTATAGTTTAATATTGTTTCAATGAATAGAATGTTTTTTTCTCCAATTAATTTGTGTCCTACTTACTTTTCATTGTAAAAATTTGGTTACCTTAATTAAATAATCTCATATTTCCCCTTTAAGATTAATATATCTTTGAATGTCCCTCATAGAGAGATAAATAGCTTATAATTTAATTAATATATAATACAAATAGATAGTAATTATTCTCTAAATGTGATATCTTAAATTATTTGATAATTTAAACAATACCTACTAACCTTTATGAATAGGATAGAATTTTATTGATATCAACAATTCTAAATGGGATACATTATTATTATGCTTAATTATATCTTGCAAATATTTTAATTGAATAAACAAAAAACAAATTGTTTAATATTAAAATCTATTAGCCGACTCTATTGCAATTTGAAATGTTTGGCTTAGCGCTGATTGGCTCCTGACACAATCGATGACGTCACAATAGCGCCAAACCAAAGGAATTTGAATTTAAAAACAGTACAGTGGAAATAATTTAACGCAAAAACGCTTAACACGAAATAATAATACGATAAATAAATGACTATGTATTTCCCCCCCCCCCCCATTTTGGGTGGTTAGTTTTCGAATTTTTAGACTTATAGAGGCTCACTGATTAAATATATAAAATTTGGTTGAGTTTGGTATAAGGCCCTCTATATTTTCATTTTTTTGACCCCCTCACCCTCATTTTGGGTGGTTAGTTTTTGCATTTTTAGATTACTGTGTGCCCACTGATTATGTATATAAAATATGGTTGAGTTTGCTCAAATGGCCTTCTGTGGGACAACGGATTATATAATGTACTAGCTGCAAGGCCCGCCTTCGAAGGCCCTCTTGCTAGCCAGGGGGCACGCCCCCTGGACCCCCCCCCCCCCGCACCATGCCCAACCCCCCCCCCCACACCACCATCCCAACACTCCATTCCACACCCTAACCCACTAACACCCCACCCCCAAAACCCCTCCAGCACCCCCGCCCCCGCACCATGCACCCGTTCCAAACCCCCGCCCCCACACCACCACCCGCACCCCACCCACCCCGGACTCTACCCCGTGCCCTCCAACCCTGAGCACCACACCCCCGCCTAGCCTCCTGGGCCCCACCCCCGCTATGGCCCCTGGACTCCACCCCGCACCACCCCTGCACCCCCACCATACTCCGGATCACTCCTCACCCCCCCCCCATTTCACCCCCGCACCCACCCTCCGCACCCAGTTTTTGCATTTCTAGGCTTCTAGAGACCCACAGATTCAAAATTTGGTTGGGTTTGGTAGAAGGGTCTAGATTTTCATTTTTGACCCCCCCCCCATTTGGGTGGTTAGTTTTTGCATTTTTAAATTAGTGTGGGCCCACTGATTATGTATACAAAATTTGGTTGAGTTCGCTCAAATGGCCTAGATTTTTTTATTTTTAACCCCCCCCCCCCCCGCCCACCAATATTTTGGGTTGAGATGCACCTTAATCTGAATGGACCAAAACTACGTGTGAAATTTGGTTTCGATATTCACATTAGTTTTTGAGCTGGTTCGTCCATAAAAATTTAGTAACGCACAGACTAACAGACAGAACAATTTTATTATCTCGAAAAATATAATTTTTTCAATGTTCACTTATTAGGGCTTTTTAGTAGACCGTAATGCCATATGGTTCCGGCCAATTTTTTTTAGACAAAAAAGTTTCAGCCGTTTTTGAGATACTTCGAAAAAAAGAGGAAAAAACAACTTTTTTCATGCACGATTACAATACTTGACCATACCCTCTGTATGGTAAAGTAAAAAAAAATTTCTTTTAACACCAAACAAAAATCGCTTAACATGAAAAGATTTTGCTTCTCGGAATGAATAAGTTATATTTTCCAAAAAAATAATAACTTTTTTATTTGGTTTTGTAAAAAAAAAAAAAAATTACATACATATATAAAATTTTATTAAGTTTTTATTAATATTTTAATTCATTTTATTGTTTTTTATATGGATACATAAATTAGGGATAGTACATGATTCTGTTGATAAAAGAATCATGAGGTCACGTGGGCAGGGAGGCAAACCCCTGAAGTAGGTAGGTAGGGCATCCTTGTTTTTACTCAATTACTGAAAGCCCCGAAAGACAATCAACTTAAAAATTTCTATATGAATGCTAAAAGTACTGTTCTTTTGACTCAAAATAGAAAAATGTAAGATTCTGGAACCATTTTTTAAAAAGGCCCAAAGTTAAAAAAATTTCTCCAAAACATAGCTATTGGCCCCACTACTAGTCATTGGCCCAGTCTACATAATTAACGCACATAAACTAAAATAATTTGCATACTATCCTTACGTTTTTATTTATTTTTCCCTTGGAGAAATAATACGACTCGGCAAAAATTGTTTATCCGCCATACCAGATTTTCTATCATCAAAACATCTTGCCATCACAACTAACATAGATGCCCCGTAATTTAAAACTTGTCTCTACGCCTTTTTGACGTTTATATTTCTTATTCTAGTCGTTTAGAGAAGTATGAGCCAATCAATGTATGTGGGCCAATCACTATATCCTATACCCTATATGTACTTCTTTCTCTCTGCTATTCATTGTATATATCAACGACTTGATCGTAGCAGAGGAAAATGTGATACTCTTTGCTGACGACACAGCAATAGTCTATGGGGAAAAACGAGCTACTTCTTTCATCGACCGTGAATACATCGTTACTTGGCGTATCGCGGTGGTTTAAGGAGAACAGCCTCCAGTTAAATATCGAAAAGACTCAAAACATACAGTTTGGAGAGTATGGATCCGTACAACATAATTTAGGCTTGAATGATTTCGGAGCAATCAGAATTATAGACGAGGTGAAGTTCTTGGGACTAAATATTGACAGACATCTTCTTCTTCTTCTTCGAGTGCCATACCCGAAACGGGTGTCGGCGCCTCTCCACATATACCTGTGCTGAGTGTGTTTAGTTGTTTTACACAGATATACAGGACCTACTTTTTAACGCCGGTTCCGAACGGCTAATTTGGAGAGGTGACTAGGCAATTATACTCTTGGTAGGTTGCCATTACTTTCCAAGAGGAGGCGACTGCAAATATCTATCTGCCGAGACTCGGTCTCGAACCAGCGATCTTCGAGTCAGCGATCCGACACTCTAGCCACTGACCCACAGTCACCTCGTCAGACATCTAAGCTGGAGTAATCACATCAATATGATTATACAAAGGGTCAATAAATATGGTTTTCTGATCCGCACTCTTCGACATACGGTTCCTCTGAGGGTTCTCTTAAATATTTATTAAGCCTATGTTGAAACCAGTTTGAGATATGGTATAGTAATTTGGGGAGGGTCTACACTTGCTAGATTGTTTACTGCACAAAAAAGGTGTGTTAGAGCTATTGAAGGGGCGGGACCGAGAACTCACAGCAAAAGTATCTTCCAAGAATTGAACATTTTAACTGTATATGACGTCTGCGTTATGGAAAGTGTTTTATTTAAAAAAAACACACCCAGAACTTTTTCATAAAAATATCTTTAGTCACGAATATAACACTAGATGCAGGAATGATCTGAGGATAAATGCCAGTTGATTGTCTTTGACATTAAAAAGCCCAGTTAATAACGTCATAAAAATTTACAATAAGGTACCTTTAGAAATTAAGAGTTTGCCAACGCTCTTTCTTTTGAAGACAAAACTAAAATGCTTCTTGCTAACTCTAAATCTCTATAGACTGGACGAGTTGTAGGCATAATTTATAATTTGTGAATTAAGATATATTTTTGTATTTGTGTGTTGTTCTTTTGTTTTCTTTTTTATGTTAAAGAAAAGAAAAAAAAATGTTAATTTTAACTATTAATCTTTATAAACTTTTAAGATATATTTGTATATTTGTGTGCTTTTGATCTTTGTTCTTTGTTGTACTTCTAATGCATGAGAATCACAATTTTGTAATTCTAAAAAACTTTTTGTATACTGTATTTGTATTGACAGTCTATTCAAAAATAAATAAATATTCCTATCTATAATACCAAAGAAGTACACACCTACCCGGTAGGTACCCAGATATTAATATTTTATTCACGATCTCAAATTAATTTAAAAAATGCAACGTGTAATCTTGGAATGGAATATCATATGTGAAATCTATAGATTTTTTCTCATAATAATTTGTTCGAATTTTTATCCCAACAACCATTTAATTTAGAAAAAAATATGCACTTAAGCAATTGTATTTATCTACTCTTATTAAACGAGCAAAAATTGTATATTTATTTATTTGTTTATATATTTGTATCTTGGTTATATTTTGAAAACGACTCTACCGATTTTGATGAAATTCACGGGTTAGGGGGTTTTTTGGGTGACAATTCGATCTGTCACGGTCTCATCTTCGACAAAATTGTTTTTGATGGGTTTATTCGTAATCAAATTAATTATTCTCAGTTAGACAAATCCCATTCTTAGGGTTTTAAAAAAAGGTTTCCTTTTCCTTTTATACCCAGGCGGACAATGGGTTGTTTGTTTCATTGTTCTAAAAGGCCTTGAAGAAGTATTGTGATTGTGGATTTTAACATATTTTGTTCTCCCTAAACGTTAGAAATATTAATAAACGTTTTATAATTGTATTTATAAAGAACTTTATTTATTTAATAGAATAAAAAATAATCAAGAATTTATTTAAAAATATATTTCGCATAAGCAGGTCTCAATTTTCTGAAAAAACAACACATTTTGATAGGTTTTATTTATTAATTGGATGAATAAAAATGAATCATATGGTTGAATCAAAACAGGTTCAGAAGGTGGGGCGCAGTGGTGGGAAATCCGGGGGTAGGGAGAGGTTTCGGGGTGGGGTCGAGCGGGGTGGAGGTGGGGGGGGTCTACATTGGGCGACTATTATATAATTTTGTATTTTTTTAATTTGAAAGCGGCTCTCAAATAAAAATCGACTTTTATATCAGAATTTTAAATTAAAAATAATATTAAAATAAAGCTTTTAACTGAAGGAAGAAGTTACCGAGCATCGCTCGGGGCCTCCAGGTACTTACTTATTAAATTATTATACTAATAATACTTAGAGAGAAAAGTTTCCCTTGTATTTTCAGTCGAATATAAATATTTCAAATTTCATATATAATAATATAATATTATTTGCATAAATTTTGAATGAATTTTACTTATTAATTTAAAAAAGTAATATTTTTTATCATATTTTGAGTTTTAGAAATTGAAAATGATCATTAATGTGTATTATATATGTAATAATTCATGCAAATGTAATATTATTATATATGATTATATCTCAATAGTTAATTTATACACAGAGACATAGACAGCTGTTTAGCGAAACAGGGGGCACCACGAGTAGGCAGCTGTCACCACCCCCCACATGGATAGATAAATAAATAATAATAAAAAGGAATATAATTTTGATCGCAAATTATAAATATATAATATCTAAATATATCTATAATATATAAATATATAATATATATATAATATCATACTCATAGAGTGATATTTGTAAAATTTTTAAATATTTTCTTTATTTTCAAATGTCCTATACAATTTGAAAGCCGAAAATAATTAAAATCTCAAGGTTAGATACGTATTTTGAAACAAATAGGAGACATTATATTTGTAACAGAATACGTCTAGACTTGAGATAAGTAATTGTTAAAAGACCTTGTACGAATCAAATACCAGTACAATGTCTCCAATACTGCAATTTGATTCGTATCAAAGTCTTGAACATTGGTAATTTTGTATAAAAATTTTATCAAATATTTGTTAAGAAACAAATATAGAAAAATTTATAACGTCTAAGTATGATGAGAGAAAGTTCGATATTGAGTTGTGCATAAAATCAGAAAAAGAAAATAATTAGATTGAAGTATCGAGGGGAAAATTTAAAAAGAAGGGGGATAATTTTGAAAAATGTATTATTTATTATTTATTCTTGAATGTTATTTTTTTAAACGAAATTGAAATTGTATTTATCTATCCATGTGAAATAAATTTATTAAACTGAAAATATAAAGACGAAATTACTCGGAAAAAATTTAGACAAAAAAAGAAAAGTTTACAAAATTGGATATAGATAATTTTGAAAAATAATTAATTTATTTTTTGTACTTAATAATTTAATAAAAATGTTAGTAAAATAATTTAGTGAATTTAAAGTAATATTATAGACTAATAAATAGAAATATTACCTTAACAGCCAACATCTCGTGTTTCGACCTGCGATGTTGACCCCACAGTACCACTCTGACACTCGCGCACAATAAAAAATATACTCGCGATTCACTTCGAGATGGAAAGAGTAAGGAATTTACGGGAAAATGGATAAAAGGATAAAAAGATTATGAATTTGATTTTCCAGGACATAAGAAAATCAAATACTTAATCTAGTAAATGTTAATATTAGTAGGACGAACGCTTACCTGGAAAAAGAAAAAAAGAAATCATTAGTAAAAATAATTTAGTGAATTTAAAGTAATATAGAATATTAAATAGATATATTACCTTAACAGCCAACGTCTCGTGTTTCGACCTGCGATGCTGACCCCACAGTATCACTCTGACACTCGCGCACAATAAAAAATATACTCGCGATTCACTTCGAGATGGAAAGAGTAAGGAATTTACGGGAAAATGGATAAAAGGCTAAAAAGATTAAGAATTTGATTTTCCAGGACATAAGAATATCAAATACTTAATCTAGTAAATGTTAATATTAGTAGGACGAACACTTACCTGGAAATAGAAAAAAAGAAATCATTAGTAAAATAATTTAGTGAATTTAAAGTAATATAGAATATTAAATAGATATATTACCTTAACAGCCAACGTCTCGTGTTTCGACCTGCGATGCTGACCCCACAGTAACACTCTGACACTCGCGCACAATAAAAAATATACTCGCGATTCACTTCGAGATGGAAAGAGTAAGGAATTTACGGGAAAATGGATAAAAGGCTAAAAAGATTAAGAATTTGATTTTCCAGGACATAAGAATATCAAATACTTAATCTAGTAAATGTTAATATTAGTAGGACGACCAGCTACCTGGAAATAGAAAGAAAAAGAAATTATTAGTAAAATAATTTAGTGAATTTAAAGTAATATAGAATATTAAATAGATATATTACCTTAACAGCCAACGTCTCGTGTTTCGACCTGCGATGCTGACCCCACAGTAACACTCTGACACTCGCGCACAATAAAAAATATACTCGCGATTCACTTCGAGATGGAAAGAGTCAGGAATTTACGGGAAAATGGATAAAAGGTTAAAAAGATTAAGAATTTGATTTTCCAGGGCATAAGAAAATCAAATACTTAATCTAGTAAATGTTAATATTAGTAGGACGAGCACTTACCTGGAAATAGAAAAAAAGAAATCATTAGTAAAATAATTTAGTGAATTTAAAGTAATAATATAGACTATTAAATAGAAATATTACCTTAACAGCCAACGTCTCGTGTTTCGACCTGCGATGTTGACCCCACAGTAACACTCTGACACTCGCGCACAATAAAAAATATACTCGCGATTCACTTCGAGATGGAAAGAGTAAGGAATTTACGGGAAAATGGATAAAAGGCTAAAAAGATTAAGAATTTGATTTTCCAGGACATAAGAAAATCAAATACTTAATCTAGTAAATGTTAATATTAGTAGGACGAACACTTACCTGGAAATAGAAAAAAAGAAATCATTAGTAAAATAATTTAGTGAATTTAAAGTAATATAGAATATTAAATAGATATATTACCTTAACAGCCAACGTCTCGTGTTTCGACCTGCGATGTTGACCCCACAGTAACACTCTGACACTCGCGCACAATAAAAAATATACTCGCGATTCACTTCGAGATGGAAAGAGTAAGGAATTTACGGGAAAATGGATAAAAGGCTAAAAAGATTAAGAATTTGATTTTCCAGGACATAAGAAAATCAAATACTTAATCTAGTAAATGTTAATATTAGTAGGACGAACACTTACCTGGAAATAGAAAAAAAGAAATCATTAGTAAAATAATTTAGTGAATTTAAAGTAATATAGAATATTAAATAGATATATTACCTTAACAGCCAACGTCTCGTGTTTCGACCTGCGATGTTGACCCCACAGTAACACTCTGACACTCGCGCACAATAAAAAATATACTCGCGATTCACTTCGAGATGGAAAGAGTAAGGAATTTACGGGAAAATGGATAAAAGGATAAAAAGAATAAGAATTTGATTTTCCAGAACATAAGAAAATCAAATACTTAATCTAGTAAATGTTAATATTAGTAGGACGAACACTTACCTGGAAATAGAAAAAAAGAAATCATTAGTAAAATAATTTAGTGAATTTAAAGTAATATAGAATATTAAATAGATATATTACCTTAACAGCCAACGTCTCGTGTTTCGACCTGCGATGTTGACCCCACAGTAACACTCTGACACTCGCGCACAATAAAAAATATACTCGCGATTCACTTCGAGATGGAAAGAGTAAGGAATTTACGGGAAAATGGATAAAAGGCTAAAAAGATTAAGAATTTGATTTTCCAGGACATAAGAAAATCAAATACTTAATCTAGTAAATGTTAATATTAGTAGGACGAACACTTACCTGGAAATAGAAAAAAGAAATCATTAGTAAAATAATTTAGTGAATTTAAAGTAATATAGAATATTAAATAGATATATTACCTTAACAGCCAACGTCTCGTGTTTCGACCTGCGATGTTGACCCCACAGTAACACTCTGACACTCGCGCACAATAAAAAATATACTCGCGATTCACTTCGAGATGGAAAGAGTAAGGAATTTACGGGAAAATGGATAAAAGGCTAAAAAGATTAAGAATTTGATTTTCCAGGACATTAGAAAATCAAATACTTAATCTAGTAAATGTTAATATTAGTAGGACGAACACTTACCTGGAAATAGAAAAAAAAAAGAAATCATTAGTAAAATAATTTAGTGAATTTAAAGTAATATAGCTTATTAAATAGATATATTACCTTAACAGCCAACGTCTCGTGTTTCGACCTGCGATGTTGACCCCACAGTAACACTCTGACACTCGCGCACAATAAAAAATATACTCGCGATTCACTTCGAGATGGAAAGAGTAAGGAATTTACGGGAAAATGGATAAAAGGCTAAAAAAGATTAAGAATTTGATTTTCCAGGACATAAGAAAATCAAATACTTAATCTAGTAAATGTTAATATTAGTAGGACGAACACTTACCTGGAAATAGAAAAAAAGAAATCATTAGTAAAATAATTTAGTGAATTTAAAGTAATATAGAGTATTAAATAGATATATTACCTTAACAGCCAACGTCTCGTGTTTCGACCTGCGATGTTGACCCCACAGTAACAATCTGACACTCGCGCACAATAAAAAATATACTCGCGATTCACTTCGAGATGGAAAGAGAAAGGAATTTACGGGAAAATGGATAAAAGGCTAAAAAGATTAAGAATTTGATTTTCCAGGGCATAAGAAAATCAAATACTTAATCTAGTAAATGTTAATATTAGTAGGACGAACACTTACCTGGAAATAGAAAAAAAAGAAATCATTAGTAAAATAATTTAGTGAATTTAAAGTAATATAGAGTATTAAATAGATATATTACTTTAACAGCCAACGTCTCGTGTTTCGACCTGCGATGCTGACCCCACAGTAACACTCTGACACTCGCGCACAATAAAAAATATACTCGCGATTCACTTCGAGATGGAAAGAGTAAGGAATTTACGGGAAAATGGATAAAAGGCTAAAAAAGATTAAGAATTTGATTTTCCAGGACATAAGAAAATCAAATACTTAATCTAGTAAATGTTAATATTAGTAGGACGAACACTTACCTGGAAATAGAAAAAAAGAAATCATTAGTAAAATAATTTAGTGAATTTAAAGTAATATAGAGTATTAGATAGATATATTACCTTAACAGCCAACGTCTCGTGTTTCGACCTGCGATGTTGACCCCACAGTAACAATCTGACACTCGCGCACAATAAAAAATATACTCGCGATTCACTTCGAGATGGAAAGAGTAAGGAATATACGGGAAAATGGATAAAAGGCTAAAAAGATTAAGAATTTGATTTTCCAGGACATAAGAAAATCAAATACTTAATCTAGTAAATGTTAATATTAGTAGGACGAACACTTACCTGGAAATAGAAAAAAAAGAAATCATTAGTAAAATAATTTAGTGAATTTAAAGTAATATAGTGTATTAGATAGATATATTACCTTAACAGCCAACGTCTCGTGTTTCGACCTGCGATGTTGACCCCACAGTAACAATCTGACACTCGCGCACAATAAAAAATATACTCGCGATTCACTTCGAGATGGAAAGAGTAAGGAATATACGGGAAAATGGATAAAAGGCTAAAAAGATTAAGAATTTGATTTTCCAGGACATAAGAAAATCAAATACTTAATCTAGTAAATGTTAATATTAGTAGGACGAACACTTACCTGGAAATAGAAAAAAAGAAATTATTAGTAAAATAATTTAGTGAATTTAAAGTAATATAGAGTATTAGATAGATATATTACCTTAACAGCCAACGTCTCGTGTTTCGACCTGCGATGTTGACCCCACAGTAACAATCTGACACTCGCGCACAATAAAAAATATACTCGCGATTCACTTCGAGATGGAAAGAGTAAGGAATATACGGGAAAATGGATAAAAGGCTAAAAAGATTAAGAATTTGATTTTCCAGGACATAAGAAAATCAAATACTTAATCTAGTAAATGTTAATATTAGTAGGACGAACACTTACCTGGAAATAGAAAAAAAGAAATCATTAGTAAAATAATTTAGTGAATTTAAAGTAATATAGAGTATTAGATAGATATATTACCTTAACAGCCAACGTCTCGTGTTTCGACCTGCGATGTTGACCCCACAGTAACAATCTGACACTCGCGCACAATAAAAAATATACTCGCGATTCACTTCGAGATGGAAAGAGTAAGGAATTTACGGGAAAATGGATAAAAGGCTAAAAAGATTAAGAATTTGATTTTCCAGGACATAAGAAAATCAAATACTTAATCTAGTAAATGTTAATATTAGTAGGACGAACACTTACCTGGAAATAGAAAAAAAGAAATCATTAGTAAAATAATTTAGTGAATTTAAAGTAATATAGAGTATTAAATAGATATATTACCTTAACAGCCAACGTCTCGTGTTTCGACCTGCGATGTTGACCCCACAGTAACACTCTGACACTCGCGCACAATAAAAAATATACTCGCGATTCACTTCGAGATGGAAAGAGTAAGGAATTTACGGGAAAATGGATAAAAGGCTAAAAGATTAAGAATTTGATTTTCCAGGACATAAGAAAATCAAATACTTAATCTAGTAAATGTTAATATTAGTAGGACGAACACTTACCTGGAAATAGAAAAAAAGAAATCATTAGTAAAATAATTTAGTGAATTTAAAGTAATATAGAGTATTAGATAGATATATTACCTTAACAGCCAACGTCTCGTGTTTCGACCTGCGATGTTGACCCCACAGTAACAATCTGACACTCGCGCACAATAAAAAATATACTCGCGATTCACTTCGAGATGGAAAGAGTAAGGAATTTACGGGAAAATGGATAAAAGGCTAAAAAGATTAAGAATTTGATTTTCCAGGACATAAGAAAATCAAATACTTAATCTAGTAAATGTTAATATTAGTAGGACGAACACTTACCTGGAAATAGAAAAAAAGAAATCATTAGTAAAATAATTTAGTGAATTTAAAGTAATATAGTGTATTAGATAGATATATTACCTTAACAGCCAACGTCTCGTGTTTCGACCTGCGATGTTGACCCCACAGTAACAATCTGACACTCGCGCACAATAAAAAATATACTCGCGATTCACTTCGAGATGGAAAGAGTAAGGAATTTACGGGAAAATGGATAAAAGGCTAAAAAGATTAAGAATTTGATTTTCCAGGACATAAGAAAATCAAATACTTAATCTAGTAAATGTTAATATTAGTAGGACGAACACTTACCTGGAAATAGAAAAAAAGAAATCATTAGTAAAATAATTTAGTGAATTTAAAGTAATATAGAGTATTAAATAGATATATTACCTTAACAGCCAACGTCTCGTGTTTCGACCTGCGATGTTGACCCCACAGTAACACTCTGACACTCGCGCACAATAAAAAATATACTCGCGATTCACTTCGAGATGGAAAGAGTAAGGAATTTACGGGAAAATGGATAAAAGGCTAAAAAGATTAAGAATTTGATTTTCCAGAACATAAGAAAATCAAATACTTAATCTAGTAAATGTTAATATTAGTAGGACGAACACTTACCTGGAAATAGAAAAAAAAGAAATCATTAGTAAAATAATTTAGTGAATTTAAAGTAATATAGAATATTAAATAGATATATTACCTTAACAGCCAACGTCTCGTGTTTCGACCTGCGATGTTGACCCCACAGTAACACTCTGACACTCGCGCACAATAAAAAATATACTCGCGATTCACTTCGAGATGGAAAGAGTAAGGAATTTACGGGAAAATGGATAAAAGGCTAAAAAGATTAAGAATTTGATTTTCCAGGACATAAGAAAATCAAATACTTAATCTAGTAAATGTTAATATTAGTAGGACGAACACTTACCTGGAAATAGAAAAAAAGAAATCATTAGTAAAATAATTTAGTGAATTTAAAGTAATATAGAGTATTAAATAGATATATTACCTTAACAGCCAACGTCTCGTGTTTCGACCTGCGATGCTGACCCCACAGTAACACTCTGACACTCGCGCACAATAAAAAATATACTCGCGATTCACTTCGAGATGGAAAGAGTAAGGAATTTACGGGAAAATGGATAAAAGGCTAAAAAGATTAAGAATTTGATTTTCCAGGACATAAGAAAATCAAATACTTAATCTAGTAAATGTTAATATTAGTAGGACGAACACTTACCTGAAATAGAAAAAAAGAAATCATTAGTAAAATAATTTAGTGAATTTAAAGTAATATAGAATATTAAATAGATATATTACCTTAACAGCCAACGTCTCGTGTTTCGACCTGCGATGCTGACCCCACAGTAACACTCTGACACTCGCGCACAATAAAAAATATACTCGCGATTCACTTCGAGATGGAAAGAGTAAGGAATTTACGGGAAAATGGATAAAAGGCTAAAAAGATTAAGAATTTGATTTTCCAGGACATAAGAAAATCAAATACTTAATCTAGTAAATGTTAATATTAGTAGGACGAACACTTACCTGGAAATAGAAAAAAAGAAATCATTAGTAAAATAATTTAGTGAATTTAAAGTAATATAGAATATTAAATAGATATATTACCTTAACAGCCAACGTCTCGTGTTTCGACCTGCGATGTTGACCCCACAGTAACACTCTGACACTCGCGCACAATAAAAAATATACTCGCGATTCACTTCGAGATGGAAAGAGTAAGGAATTTACGGGAAAATGGATAAAAGGCTAAAAAGATTAAGAATTTGATTTTCCAGGACATAAGAAAATCAAATACTTAATCTAGTAAATGTTAATATTAGTAGGACGAACACTTACCTGGAAATAGAAAAAAAGAAATCATTAGTAAAATAATTTAGTGAATTTAAAGTAATATAGAATATTAAATAGATATATTACCTTAACAGCCAACGTCTCGTGTTTCGACCTGCGATGTTGACCCCACAGTAACACTCTGACACTCGCGCACAATAAAAAATATACTCGCGATTCACTTCGAGATGGAAAGAGTAAGGAATTTACGGGAAAATGGATAAAAGGCTAAAAAGATTAAGAATTTGATTTTCCAGGACATAAGAAAATCAAATACTTAATCTAGTAAATGTTAATATTAGTAGGACGAACACTTACCTGGAAATAGAAAAAAGAAATCATTAGTAAAATAATTTAGTGAATTTAAAGTAATATAGAATATTAAATAGATATATTACCTTAACAGCCAACGTCTCGTGTTTCGACCTGCGATGTTGACCCCACAGTAACACTCTGACACTCGCGCACAATAAAAAATATACTCGCGATTCACTTCGAGATGGAAAGAGTAAGGAATTTACGGGAAAATGGATAAAAGGCTAAAAAGATTAAGAATTTGATTTTCCAGGACATAAGAAAATCAAATACTTAATCTAGTAAATGTTAATATTAGTAGGACGAACACTTACCTGGAAATAGAAAAAAAGAAATCATTAGTAAAATAATTTAGTGAATTTAAAGTAATATAGAATATTAAATAGATATATTACCTTAACAGCCAACGTCTCGTGTTTCGACCTGCGATGTTGACCCCACAGTAACACTCTGACACTCGCGCACAATAAAAAATATACTCGCGATTCACTTCGAGATGGAAAGAGTAAGGAATTTACGGGAAAATGGATAAAAGGCTAAAAAGATTAAGAATTTGATTTTCCAGGACATAAGAAAATCAAATACTTAATCTAGTAAATGTTAATATTAGTAGGACGAACACTTACCTGGAAATAGAAAAAAAGAAATCATTAGTAAAATAATTTAGTGAATTTAAAGTAATATAGAGTATTAAATAGATATATTACCTTAACAGCCAACGTCTCGTGTTTCGACCTGCGATGTTGACCCCACAGTAACACTCTGACACTCGCGCACAATAAAAAATATACTCGCGATTCACTTCGAGATGGAAAGAGTAAGGAATTTACGGGAAAATGGATAAAAGGCTAAAAAGATTAAGAATTTGATTTTCCAGGACATAAGAAAATCAAATACTTAATCTAGTAAATGTTAATATTAGTAGGACGAACACTTACCTGGAAATAGAAAAAAAGAAATCATTAGTAAAATAATTTAGTGAATTTAAAGTAATATAGAGTATTAAATAGATATATTACCTTAACAGCCAACGTCTCGTGTTTCGACCTGCGATGTTGACCCCACAGTAACACTCTGACACTCGCGCACAATAAAAAATATACTCGCGATTCACTTCGAGATGGAAAGAGTAAGGAATTTACGGGAAAATGGATAAAAGGCTAAAAAGATTAAGAATTTGATTTTCCAGGACATAAGAAAATCAAATACTTAATCTAGTAAATGTTAATATTAGTAGGACGAACACTTACCTGGAAATAGAAAAAAAGAAATCATTAGTAAAATAATTTAGTGAATTTAAAGTAATATAGAATATTAAATAGATATATTACCTTAACAGCCAACGTCTCGTGTTTCGACCTGCGATGCTGACCCCACAGTAACACTCTGACACTCGCGCACAATAAAAAATATACTCGCGATTCACTTCGAGATGGAAAGAGTAAGGAATTTACGGGAAAATGGATAAAAGGCTAAAAAGATTAAGAATTTGATTTTCCAGGACATAAGAAAATCAAATACTTAATCTAGTAAATGTTAATATTAGTAGGACGAACACTTACCTGGAAATAGAAAAAAAGAAATCATTAGTAAAATAATTTAGTGAATTTAAAGTAATATAGCGTATTAAATAGATATATTACCTTAACAGCCAACGTCTCGTGTTTCGACCTGCGATGCTGACCCCACAGTAACACTCTGACACTCGCGCACAATAAAAAATATACTCGCGATTCACTTCGAGATGGAAAGAGTAAGGAATTTACGGGAAAATGGATAAAAGGCTAAAAAGATTAAGAATTTGATTTTCCAGGACATAAGAAAATCAAATACTTAATCTAGTAAATGTTAATATTAGTAGGACGAACACTTACCTGGAAATAGAAAAAAGAAATTATTAGTAAAATAATTTAGTGAATTTAAAGTAATATAGAATATTAAATAGATATATTACCTTAACAGCCAACGTCTCGTGTTTCGACCTGCGATGTTGACCCCACAGTAACACTCTGACACTCGCGCACAATAAAAAATATACTCGCGATTCACTTCGAGATGGAAAGAGTAAGGAATTTACGGGAAAATGGATAAAAGGCTAAAAAGATTAAGAATTTGATTTTCCAGGACATAAGAAAATCAAATACTTAATCTAGTAAATGTTAATATTAGTAGGACGAACACTTACCTGGAAATAGAAAAAAAGAAATCATTAGTAAAATAATTTAGTGAATTTAAAGTAATATAGAATATTAAATAGATATATTACCTTAACAGCCAACGTCTCGTGTTTCGACCTGCGATGTTGACCCCACAGTAACACTCTGACACTCGCGCACAATAAAAAATATACTCGCGATTCACTTCGAGATGGAAAGAGTAAGGAATTTACGGGAAAATGGATAAAAGGCTAAAAAGATTAAGAATTTGATTTTCCAGGACATAAGAAAATCAAATACTTAATCTAGTAAATGTTAATATTAGTAGGACGAACACTTACCTGGAAATAGAAAAAAAAGAAATCATTAGTAAAATAATTTAGTGAATTTAAAGTAATATAGAATATTAAATAGATATATTACCTTAACAGCCAACGTCTCGTGTTTCGACCTGCGATGTTGACCCCACAGTAACACTCTGACACTCGCGCACAATAAAAAATATACTCGCGATTCACTTCGAGATGGAAAGAGTAAGGAATTTACGGGAAAATGGATAAAAGGATAAAAAGAATAAGAATTTGATTTTCCAGAACATAAGAAAATCAAATACTTAATCTAGTAAATGTTAATATTAGTAGGACGAACACTTACCTGGAAATAGAAAAAAAAGAAATCATTAGTAAAATAATTTAGTGAATTTAAAGTAATATAGAATATTAAATAGATATATTACCTTAACAGCCAACGTCTCGTGTTTCGACCTGCGATGCTGACCCCACAGTAACACTCTGACACTCGCGCACAATAAAAAATATACTCGCGATTCACTTCGAGATGGAAAGAGTAAGGAATTTACGGGAAAATGGATAAAAGGCTAAAAGATTAAGAATTTGATTTTCCAGGACATAAGAAAATCAAATACTTAATCTAGTAAATGTTAATATTAGTAGGACGAACACTTACCTGGAAATAGAAAAAAAGAAATCATTAGTAAAATAATTTAGTGAATTTAAAGTAATATAGAATATTAAATAGATATATTACCTTAACAGCCAACGTCTCGTGTTTCGACCTGCGATGCTGACCCCACAGTAACACTCTGACACTCGCGCACAATAAAAAATATACTCGCGATTCACTTCGAGATGGAAAGAGTAAGGAATTTACGGGAAAATGGATAAAAGGCTAAAAAGATTAAGAATTTGATTTTCCAGGACATAAGAAAATCAAATACTTAATCTAGTAAATGTTAATATTAGTAGGACGAACACTTACCTGGAAATAGAAAAAAAGAAATCATTAGTAAAATAATTTAGTGAATTTAAAGTAATATAGAATATTAAATAGATATATTACCTTAACAGCCAACGTCTCGTGTTTCGACCTGCGATGCTGACCCCACAGTAACACTCTGACACTCGCGCACAATAAAAAATATACTCGCGATTCACTTCGAGATGGAAAGAGTAAGGAATTTACGGGAAAATGGATAAAAGGCTAAAAAGATTAAGAATTTGATTTTCCAGGACATAAGAAAATCAAATACTTAATCTAGTAAATGTTAATATTAGTAGGACGAACACTTACCTGGAAATAGAAAAAAATGAAATCATTAGTAAAATAATTTAGTGAATTTAAAGTAATATAGAATATTAAATAGATATATTACCTTAACAGCCAACGTCTCGTGTTTCGACCTGCGATGTTGACCCCACAGTAACACTCTGACACTCGCGCACAATAAAAAATATACTCGCGATTCACTTCGAGATGGAAAGAGTAAGGAATTTACGGGAAAATGGATAAAAGGATAAAAAGATTAAGAATTTGATTTTCCAGGACATAAGAAAATCAAATACTTAATCTAGTAAATGTTAATATTAGTAGGACGAACACTTACCTGGAAATAGAAAAAAAAGAAATCATTAGTAAAATAATTTAGTGAAT
Organism: Forficula auricularia; assembly: GCA_024734495.1. Taxonomy (NCBI): domain Eukaryota; kingdom Metazoa; phylum Arthropoda; class Insecta; order Dermaptera; family Forficulidae; genus Forficula; species Forficula auricularia. The sequence continues at coordinate 574,935 of JALMQS010000769.1, read as the reverse complement.
TTAAAGTAATATAGAATATTAAATAGATATATTACCTTAACAGCCAACGTCTCGTGTTTCGACCTGCGATGCTGACCCCACAGTAACACTCTGACACTCGCGCACAATAAAAAATATACTCGCGATTCACTTCGAGATGGAAAGAGTAAGGAATTTACGGGAAAATGGATAAAAGGCTAAAAAGATTAAGAATTTGATTTTCCAGGACATAAGAAAATCAAATACTTAATCTAGTAAATGTTAATATTAGTAGGACGAACACTTACCTGGAAATAGAAAAAAAGAAATCATTAGTAAAATAATTTAGTGAATTTAAAGTAATATAGAATATTAAATAGATATATTACCTTAACAGCCAACGTCTCGTGTTTCGACCTGCGATACTGACCCCACAGTAACACTCTGACACTCGCGCACAATAAAAAATATACTCGCGATTCACTTCGAGATGGAAAGAGTAAGGAATTTACGGGAAAATGGATAAAAGGCTAAAAAGATTAAGAATTTGATTTTCCAGGACATAAGAAAATCAAATACTTAATCTAGTAAATGTTAATATTAGTAGGACGAACACTTACCTGGAAATAGAAAAAAAGAAATCATTAGTAAAATAATTTAGTGAATTTAAAGTAATATAGAGTATTAAATAGATATATTACCTTAACAGCCAACGTCTCGTGTTTCGACCTGCGATGCTGACCCCACAGTAACACTCTGACACTCGCGCACAATAAAAAATATACTCGCGATTCACTTCGAGATGGAAAGAGTAAGGAATTTACGGGAAAATGGATAAAAGGCTAAAAAGATTAAGAATTTGATTTTCCAGGACATAAGAAAATCAAATACTTAATCTAGTAAATGTTAATATTAGTAGGACGAACACTTACCTGGAAATAGAAAAAAAAGAAATTATTAGTAAAATAATTTAGTGAATTTAAAGTAATATAGAATATTAAATAGATATATTACCTTAACAGCCAACGTCTCGTGTTTCGACCTGCGATGCTGACCCCACAGTAACACTCTGACACTCGCGCACAATAAAAAATATACTCGCGATTCACTTCGAGATGGAAAGAGTAAGGAATTTACTGGAAAATGGATAAAAGGCTAAAAAGATTAAGAATTTGATTTTCCAGGACATAAGAAAATCAAATACTTAATCTAGTAAATGTTAATATTAGTAGGACGAACACTTACCTGGAAATAGAAAAAAAGAAATCATTAGTAAAATAATTTAGTGAATTTAAAGTAATATAGATGTATTAAATAGATATATTACCTTAACAGCCAACGTCTCGTGTTTCGACCTGCGATGTTGACCCCACAGTAACAATCTGACACTCGCGCACAATAAAAAATATACTCGCGATTCACTTCGAGATGGAAAGAGTAAGGAATTTACGGGAAAATGGATAAAAGGCTAAAAAGATTAAGAATTTGATTTTCCAGGACATAAGAAAATCAAATACTTAATCTAGTAAATGTTAATATTAGTAGGACGAACACTTACCTGGAAATAGAAAAAAAGAAATCATTAGTAAAATAATTTAGTGAATTTAAAGTAATATAGAGTATTAAATAGATATATTACCTTAACAGCCAACGTCTCGTGTTTCGACCTGCGATGTTGACCCCACAGTAACACTCTGACACTCGCGCACAATAAAAAATATACTCGCGATTCACTTCGAGATGGAAAGAGTAAGGAATTTACGGGAAAATGGATAAAAGGATAAAAAGATTAAGAATTTGATTTTCCAGGACATAAGAAAATCAAATACTTAATCTAGTAAATGTTAATATTAGTAGGACGAACACTTACCTGGAAATAGAAAAAAAGAAATCATTAGTAAAATAATTTAGTGAATTTAAAGTAATATAGAATATTAAATAGATATATTACCTTAACAGCCAACGTCTCGTGTTTCGACCTGCGATGCTGACCCCACAGTAACACTCTGACACTCGCGCACAATAAAAAATATACTCGCGATTCACTTCGAGATGGAAAGAGTAAGGAATTTACGGGAAAATGGATAAAAGGCTAAAAAAGATTAAGAATTTGATTTTCCAGGACATAAGAAAATCAAATACTTAATCTAGTAAATGTTAATATTAGTAGGACGAACACTTACCTGGAAATAGAAAAAAAGAAATCATTAGTAAAATAATTTAGTGAATTTAAAGTAATATAGAATATTAAATAGATATATTACCTTAACAGCCAACGTCTCGTGTTTCGACCTGCGATGCTGACCCCACAGTAACACTCTGACACTCGCGCACAATAAAAAATATACTCGCGATTCACTTCGAGATGGAAAGAGTAAGGAATTTACGGGAAAATGGATAAAAGGCTAAAAAGATTAAGAATTTGATTTTCCAGGACATAAGAAAATCAAATACTTAATCTAGTAAATGTTAATATTAGTAGGACGACCACTTACCTGGAAATAGAAAAAAAAAGAAATTATTAGTAAAATAATTTAGTGAATTTAAAGTAATATAGAATATTAAATAGATATATTACCTTAACAGCCAACGTCTCGTGTTTCGACCTGCGATGCTGACCCCACAGTAACACTCTGACACTCGCGCACAATAAAAAATATACTCGCGATTCACTTCGAGATGGAAAGAGTAAGGAATTTACGGGAAAATGGATAAAAGGTTAAAAAGATTAAGAATTTGATTTTCCAGGACATAAGAAAATCAAATACTTAATCTAGTAAATGTTAATATTAGTAGGACGACCACCTACCTGGAAATAGAAAAAAACGAAATTATTAGTAAAATAATTTAGTGAATTTAAAGTAATATAGAATATTAAATAGATATATTACCTTAACAGCCAACGTCTCGTGTTTCGACCTGCGATGCTGACCCCACAGTAACACTCTGACACTCGCGCACAATAAAAAATATACTCGCGATTCACTTCGAGATGGAAAGAGTAAGGAATTTACGGGAAAATGGATAAAAGGTTAAAAAGATTAAGAATTTGATTTTCCAGGACATAAGAAAATCAAATACTTAATCTAGTAAATGTTAATATTAGTAGGACGACCACCTACCTGGAAATAGAAAAAAACGAAATTATTAGTAAAATAATTTAGTGAATTTAAAGTAATATAGAATATTAAATAGATATATTACCTTAACAGCCAACGTCTCGTGTTTCGACCTGCGATGCTGACCCCACAGTAACACTCTGACACTCGCGCACAATAAAAAATATACTCGCGATTCACTTCGAGATGGAAAGAGTAAGGAATTTACGGGAAAATGGATAAAAGGTTAAAAAGATTAAGAATTTGATTTTCCAGGACATAAGAAAATCAAATACTTAATCTAGTAAATGTTAATATTAGTAGGACGACCACCTACCTGGAAATAGAAAAAAACGAAATTATTAGTAAAATAATTTAGTGAATTTAAAGTAATATAGAATATTAAATAGATATATTACCTTAACAGCCAACGTCTCGTGTTTCGACCTGCGATGCTGACCCCACAGTAACACTCTGACACTCGCGCACAATAAAAAATATACTCGCGATTCACTTCGAGATGGAAAGAGTAAGGAATTTACGGGAAAATGGATAAAAGGTTAAAAAGATTAAGAATTTGATTTTCCAGGACATAAGAAAATCAAATACTTAATCTAGTAAATGTTAATATTAGTAGGACGACCACCTACCTGGAAATAGAAAAAAACGAAATTATTAGTAAAATAATTTAGTGAATTTAAAGTAATATAGAATATTAAATAGATATATTACCTTAACAGCCAACGTCTCGTGTTTCGACCTGCGATGCTGACCCCACAGTAACACTCTGACACTCGCGCACAATAAAAAATATACTCGCGATTCACTTCGAGATGGAAAGAGTAAGGAATTTACGGGAAAATGGATAAAAGGTTAAAAAGATTAAGAATTTGATTTTCCAGGACATAAGAAAATCAAATACTTAATCTAGTAAATGTTAATATTAGTAGGACGACCACCTACCTGGAAATAGAAAAAAACGAAATTATTAGTAAAATAATTTAGTGAATTTAAAGTAATATAGAATATTAAATAGATATATTACCTTAACAGCCAACGTCTCGTGTTTCGACCTGCGATGCTGACCCCACAGTAACACTCTGACACTCGCGCACAATAAAAAATATACTCGCGATTCACTTCGAGATGGAAAGAGTAAGGAATTTACGGGAAAATGGATAAAAGGTTAAAAAGATTAAGAATTTGATTTTCCAGGACATAAGAAAATCAAATACTTAATCTAGTAAATGTTAATATTAGTAGGACGACCACCTACCTGGAAATAGAAAAAAACGAAATTATTAGTAAAATAATTTAGTGAATTTAAAGTAATATAGAATATTAAATAGATATATTACCTTAACAGCCAACGTCTCGTGTTTCGACCTGCGATGCTGACCCCACAGTAACACTCTGACACTCGCGCACAATAAAAAATATACTCGCGATTCACTTCGAGATGGAAAGAGTAAGGAATTTACGGGAAAATGGATAAAAGGTTAAAAAGATTAAGAATTTGATTTTCCAGGACATAAGAAAATCAAATACTTAATCTAGTAAATGTTAATATTAGTAGGACGACCACCTACCTGGAAATAGAAAAAAACGAAATTATTAGTAAAATAATTTAGTGAATTTAAAGTAATATAGAATATTAAATAGATATATTACCTTAACAGCCAACGTCTCGTGTTTCGACCTGCGATGCTGACCCCACAGTAACACTCTGACACTCGCGCACAATAAAAAATATACTCGCGATTCACTTCGAGATGGAAAGAGTAAGGAATTTACGGGAAAATGGATAAAAGGTTAAAAAGATTAAGAATTTGATTTTCCAGGACATAAGAAAATCAAATACTTAATCTAGTAAATGTTAATATTAGTAGGACGACCACCTACCTGGAAATAGAAAAAAACGAAATTATTAGTAAAATAATTTAGTGAATTTAAAGTAATATAGAATATTAAATAGATATATTACCTTAACAGCCAACGTCTCGTGTTTCGACCTGCGATGCTGACCCCACAGTAACACTCTGACACTCGCGCACAATAAAAAATATACTCGCGATTCACTTCGAGATGGAAAGAGTAAGGAATTTACGGGAAAATGGATAAAAGGTTAAAAAGATTAAGAATTTGATTTTCCAGGACATAAGAAAATCAAATACTTAATCTAGTAAATGTTAATATTAGTAGGACGACCACCTACCTGGAAATAGAAAAAAACGAAATTATTAGTAAAATAATTTAGTGAATTTAAAGTAATATAGAATATTAAATAGATATATTACCTTAACAGCCAACGTCTCGTGTTTCGACCTGCGATGCTGACCCCACAGTAACACTCTGACACTCGCGCACAATAAAAAATATACTCGCGATTCACTTCGAGATGGAAAGAGTAAGGAATTTACGGGAAAATGGATAAAAGGTTAAAAAGATTAAGAATTTGATTTTCCAGGACATAAGAAAATCAAATACTTAATCTAGTAAATGTTAATATTAGTAGGACGACCACCTACCTGGAAATAGAAAAAAACGAAATTATTAGTAAAATAATTTAGTGAATTTAAAGTAATATAGAATATTAAATAGATATATTACCTTAACAGCCAACGTCTCGTGTTTCGACCTGCGATGCTGACCCCACAGTAACACTCTGACACTCGCGCACAATAAAAAATATACTCGCGATTCACTTCGAGATGGAAAGAGTAAGGAATTTACGGGAAAATGGATAAAAGGTTAAAAAGATTAAGAATTTGATTTTCCAGGACATAAGAAAATCAAATACTTAATCTAGTAAATGTTAATATTAGTAGGACGACCACCTACCTGGAAATAGAAAAAAACGAAATTATTAGTAAAATAATTTAGTGAATTTAAAGTAATATAGAATATTAAATAGATATATTACCTTAACAGCCAACGTCTCGTGTTTCGACCTGCGATGCTGACCCCACAGTAACACTCTGACACTCGCGCACAATAAAAAATATACTCGCGATTCACTTCGAGATGGAAAGAGTAAGGAATTTACGGGAAAATGGATAAAAGGTTAAAAAGATTAAGAATTTGATTTTCCAGGACATAAGAAAATCAAATACTTAATCTAGTAAATGTTAATATTAGTAGGACGACCACCTACCTGGAAATAGAAAAAAACGAAATTATTAGTAAAATAATTTAGTGAATTTAAAGTAATATAGAATATTAAATAGATATATTACCTTAACAGCCAACGTCTCGTGTTTCGACCTGCGATGCTGACCCCACAGTAACACTCTGACACTCGCGCACAATAAAAAATATACTCGCGATTCACTTCGAGATGGAAAGAGTAAGGAATTTACGGGAAAATGGATAAAAGGTTAAAAAGATTAAGAATTTGATTTTCCAGGACATAAGAAAATCAAATACTTAATCTAGTAAATGTTAATATTAGTAGGACGACCACCTACCTGGAAATAGAAAAAAACGAAATTATTAGTAAAATAATTTAGTGAATTTAAAGTAATATAGAATATTAAATAGATATATTACCTTAACAGCCAACGTCTCGTGTTTCGACCTGCGATGCTGACCCCACAGTAACACTCTGACACTCGCGCACAATAAAAAATATACTCGCGATTCACTTCGAGATGGAAAGAGTAAGGAATTTACGGGAAAATGGATAAAAGGTTAAAAAGATTAAGAATTTGATTTTCCAGGACATAAGAAAATCAAATACTTAATCTAGTAAATGTTAATATTAGTAGGACGACCACTTACCTGGAAATAGAAAAAAACGAAATTATTAGTAAAATAATTTAGTGAATTTAAAGTAATATAGAATATTAAATAGATATATTACCTTAACAGCCAACGTCTCGTGTTTCGACCTGCGATGCTGACCCCACAGTAACACTCTGACACTCGCGCACAATAAAAAATATACTCGCGATTCACTTCGAGATGGAAAGAGTAAGGAATTTACGGGAAAATGGATAAAAGGTTAAAAAGATTAAGAATTTGATTTTCCAGGACATAAGAAAATCAAATACTTAATCTAGTAAATGTTAATATTAGTAGGACGAACACTTACCTGGAAATAGAAAAAAACGAAATCATTAGTAAAATAATTTAGTGAATTTAAAGTAATATAGAATATTAAATAGATATATTACCTTAACAGCCAACGTCTCGTGTTTCGACCTGCGATGCTGACCCCACAGTAACACTCTGACACTCGCGCACAATAAAAAATATACTCGCGATTCACTTCGAGATGGAAAGAGTAAGGAATTTACGGGAAAATGGATAAAAGGTTAAAAAGATTAAGAATTTGATTTTCCAGGACATAAGAAAATCAAATACTTAATCTAGTAAATGTTAATATTAGTAGGACGACCACCTACCTGGAAATAGAAAAAAACGAAATTATTAGTAAAATAATTTAGTGAATTTAAAGTAATATAGAATATTAAATAGATATATTACCTTAACAGCCAACGTCTCGTGTTTCGACCTGCGATGCTGACCCCACAGTAACACTCTGACACTCGCGCACAATAAAAAATATACTCGCGATTCACTTCGAGATGGAAAGAGTAAGGAATTTACGGGAAAATGGATAAAAGGCTAAAAAGATTAAGAATTTGATTTTCCAGGACATAAGAAAATCAAATACTTAATCTAGTAAATGTTAATATTAGTAGGACGACCACTTACCTGGAAATAGAAAAAAACGAAATTATTAGTAAAATAATTTAGTGAATTTAAAGTAATATAGAATATTAAATAGATATATTACCTTAACAGCCAACGTCTCGTGTTTCGACCTGCGATGCTGACCCCACAGTAACACTCTGACACTCGCGCACAATAAAAAATATACTCGCGATTCACTTCGAGATGGAAAGAGTAAGGAATTTACGGGAAAATGGATAAAAGGCTAAAAAGATTAAGAATTTGATTTTCCAGGACATAAGAAAATCAAATACTTAATCTAGTAAATGTTAATATTAGTAGGACGACCACTTACCTGGAAATAGAAAAAAAGAAATCATTAGTAAAATAATTTAGTGAATTTAAAGTAATATAGAATATTAAATAGATATATTACCTTAACAGCCAACGTCTCGTGTTTCGACCTGCGATGCTGACCCCACAGTAACACTCTGACACTCGCGCACAATAAAAAATATACTCGCGATTCACTTCGAGATGGAAAGAGTAAGGAATTTACGGGAAAATGGATAAAAGGCTAAAAAGATTAAGAATTTGATTTTCCAGGACATAAGAAAATCAAATACTTAATCTAGTAAATGTTAATATTAGTAGGACGAACACTTACCTGGAAATAGAAAAAAAGAAATCATTAGTAAAATAATTTAGTGAATTTAAAGTAATATAGAATATTAAATAGATATATTACCTTAACAGCCAACGTCTCGTGTTTCGACCTGCGATGCTGACCCCACAGTAACACTCTGACACTCGCGCACAATAAAAAATATACTCGCGATTCACTTCGAGATGGAAAGAGTAAGGAATTTACGGGAAAATGGATAAAAGGCTAAAAAGATTAAGAATTTGATTTTCCAGGACATAAGAAAATCAAATACTTAATCTAGTAAATGTTAATATTAGTAGGACGAACACTTACCTGGAAATAGAAAAAAGAAATCATTAGTAAAATAATTTAGTGAATTTAAAGTAATATAGAATATTAAATAGATATATTACCTTAACAGCCAACGTCTCGTGTTTCGACCTGCGATGCTGACCCCACAGTAACACTCTGACACTCGCGCACAATAAAAAATATACTCGCGATTCACTTCGAGATGGAAAGAGTAAGGAATTTACGGGAAAATGGATAAAAGGCTAAAAAGATTAAGAATTTGATTTTCCAGGACATAAGAAAATCAAATACTTAATCTAGTAAATGTTAATATTAGTAGGACGAACACTTACCTGGAAATAGAAAAAAAAAGAAATCATTAGTAAAATAATTTAGTGAATTTAAAGTAATATTATAGACTATTAAATAGAAATATTACCTTAACAGCCAACGTCTAGTGTTTCGACCTGCGATGCTGACCCACAGGAACACTCTGACACTCGCGTACAATAAAAAATATATTCGCGATTCACTTCGAAATGGGAAGAGTACCGAATTTGATAAGAAAATCAAATAATTAATCTAGTAAATGTTAATATTAGTAGGACGACCACCTACCTGGAAATAGAAAAAAAGAAATTATTAGTAAAATAATTTAGTGAATTTAAAGTAATATTATAGACTATTAAATAGAAATATTACCTTAACAGCCAACGTCTCGTGTTTCGACCTGCGATGCTGACCCCACAGTAACACTCTGACACTCGCGCACAATAAAAAATATACTCGCGATTCACTTCGAGATGGAAAGAGTAAGGAATTTACGGGAAAATGGATAAAAGGCTAAAAAGATTAAGAATTTGATTTTCCAGGACATAAGAAAATCAAATACTTAATCTAGTAAATGTTAATATTAGTAGGACGAGCACTTACCTGGAAATAGAAAAAAAGAAATTATTAGTAAAATAATTTAGTGAATTTAAAGTAATATAGAATATTAAATAGATATATTACCTTAACAGCCAACGTCTCGTGTTTCGACCTGCGATGCTGACCCCACAGTAACACTCTGACACTCGCGCACAATAAAAAATATACTCGCGATTCACTTCGAGATGGAAAGAGTAAGGAATTTACGGGAAAATGGATAAAAGGCTAAAAAGATTAAGAATTTGATTTTCCAGGACATAAGAAAATCAAATACTTAATCTAGTAAATGTTAATATTAGTAGGACGAGCACTTACCTGGAAATAGAAAAAAAGAAATCATTAGTAAAATAATTTAGTGAATTTAAAGTAATATAGAATATTAAATAGATATATTACCTTAACAGCCAACGTCTCGTGTTTCGACCTGCGATGCTGACCCCACAGTAACACTCTGACACTCGCGCACAATAAAAAATATACTCGCGATTCACTTCGAGATGGAAAGAGTAAGGAATTTACGGGAAAATGGATAAAAGGCTAAAAAGATTAAGAATTTGATTTTCCAGGACATTAGAAAATCAAATACTTAATCTAGTAAATGTTAATATTAGTAGGACGAACACTTGCCTGGAAATAGAAAAAAACGAAATTATTAGTAAAATAATTTAGTGAATTTAAAGTAATATTATAGACTATTAAATAGAAATATTACCTTAACAGCCAACGTCTAGTGTTTCGACCTGCGATGCCGACCCCACAGGACCACTCTGACACTCGCGTAACAATAAAAAATATATTCGCGATTCACTTCGAAATGGGAAGTAGTAACGAATTTGATAAGAAAATCAAATAATTAATCTAGTAAATGTTAATATTAGTAGGACGACCACCTACCTGGAAATAGAAAAAAAGAAATTATTAGTAAAATAATTTAGTAAATTTAAAGTAATATTATAGACTATTAAATAGAAATATTACCTTAACAGCCAACGTCTCGTGTTTCGACCTGCGATGCTGACCCCACAGTAACACTCTGACACTCGCGCACAATAAAAAATATACTCGCGATTCACTTCGAGATGGAAAGAGTAAGGAATTTACGGGAAAATGGATAAAAGGCTAAAAAGATTAAGAATTTGATTTTCCAGGACATAAGAAAATCAAATACTTAATCTAGTAAATGTTAATATTAGTAGGACGAACACTTACCTGGAAATAGAAAAAAAGAAATCATTAGTAAAATAATTTAGTGAATTTAAAGTAATATAGAATATTAAATAGATATATTACCTTAACAGCCAACGTCTCGTGTTTCGACCTGCGATGCTGACCCCACAGTAACACTCTGACACTCGCGCACAATAAAAAATATACTCGCGATTCACTTCGAGATGGAAAGAGTAAGGAATTTACGGGAAAATGGATAAAAGGCTAAAAGATTAAGAATTTGATTTTCCAGGACATAAGAAAATCAAATACTTAATCTAGTAAATGTTAATATTAGTAGGACGAACACTTACCTGGAAATAGAAAAAAAGAAATTATTAGTAAAATAATTTAGTAAATTTAAAGTAATATGGACTATTAAATAGATATATTACCTTAACAGCCAACGTCTCGTGTTTCGACCTGGGATGCTGATTCCACAGTAACACTCTGACACTCGCGCACAATAAAAAATATACTCGCGATTCACTTCGAGATGGAAAGAGTAAGGAATTTACGGGAAAATGGATAAAAGGCTAAAAAGATTAAGAATTTGATTTTCCAGGACATAAGAAAATCAAATACTTAATCTAGTAAATGTTAATATTAGTAGGACGAACACTTACCTGGAAATAGAAAAAAACGAAATTATTAGTAAAATAATTTAGTGAATTTAAAGTAATATTATAGACTATTAAATAGAAATATTACCTTAACAGCCAACGTCTAGTGTTTCGACCTGCGATGCTGACCCCACAGGAACACTTCCGACACTCGCGTACAATAAAAAATATATTCGCGATTCACTTCGAAATGGGAAGAGTAAATCGAATTTGATAAGAAAATCAAATAATTAATCTAGTAAATGTTAATATTAGTAGGACGACCACCTACCTGGAAATAGAAAAAAAAAGAAATTATTAGTAAAATAATTTAGTGAATTTAAAGTAATATTATAGACTATTAAATAGAAATATTACCTTAACAGCCAACGTCTAGTGTTTCGACCTGCGATGCTGACCCCACAGTAACACTCTGACACTCGCGCACAATAAAAAATATACTCGCGATTCACTTCGAGATGGAAAGAGTAAGGAATTTACGGGAAAATGGATAAAAGGCTAAAAAGATTAAGAATTTGATTTTCCAGGACATAAGAAAATCAAATACTTAATCTAGTAAATGTTAATATTAGTAGGACGAACACTTACCTGGAAATAGAAAAAAGAAATCATTAGTAAAATAATTTAGTGAATTTAAAGTAATATAGAATATTAAATAGATATATTACCTTAACAGCCAACGTCTCGTGTTTCGACCTGCGATGCTGACCCCACAGTAACACTCTGACACTCGCGCACAATAAAAAATATACTCGCGATTCACTTCGAGATGGAAAGAGTAAGGAATTTACGGGAAAATGGATAAAAGGCTAAAAGATTAAGAATTTGATTTTCCAGGACATAAGAAAATCAAATACTTAATCTAGTAAATGTTAATATTAGTAGGACGAACACTTACCTGGAAATAGAAAAAAAAGAAATTATTAGTAAAATAATTTAGTAAATTTAAAGTAATATGGACTATTAAATAGATATATTACCTTAACAGCCAACGTCTCGTGTTTCGACCTGGGATGCTGATTCCACAGTAACACTCTGACACTCGCGCACAATAAAAAATATACTCGCGATTCACTTCGAGATGGAAAGAGTAAGGAATTTACGGGAAAATGGATAAAAGGCTAAAAAGATTAAGAATTTGATTTTCCAGGACATTAGAAAATGTCAAATGCTTAATCTAGTAAATGTTAATATTAGTAGGACGAACACTTACCTGGAAATAGAAAAAAACGAAATTATTAGTAAAATAATTTAGTGAATTTAAAAGTAATAATATAGACTATTAAACAGAAATATTACCTTAACAGCCAACGTCTAGTGTTCTGACCTGCGATGCTGACCCCACAGGAACACTTCCGACACTCGCGTACAACAAAAAATATATTCGCGATTCACTTCGAAATGGGAAGAGTAACGAATTTGATAAGAGAAAATCAAATAATTAATCTAGTAAATGTTAATATTAGTAGGACGACCACCTACCTGGAAATAGAAAAAAAAAGAAATTATTAGTAAAATAATTTAGTGAGATTTAAAGTAATATTATAGACTATTAAATAGAAATATTACCTTAACAGCCAACGTCTAGTGTTTCGACCTGCGATGCTGACCCCACAGTAACACTCTGACACTCGCGCACAATAAAAAATATACTCGCGATTCATTTCGAGATGGAAAGAGTAAGGAATTTACGGGAAAATGGATAAAAGGCTAAAAAGATTAAGAATTTGATTTTCCAGGACATAAGAAAATCAAATACTTAATCTAGTAAATGTTAATATTAGTAGGACGAACACTTACCTGGAAATAGAAAAAAAAAGAAATTATTAGTAAAATAATTTAGTGAATTTAAAGTAATATAGAATATTAAATAGATATATTACCTTAACAGCCAACGTCTCGTGTTTCGACCTGCGATGCTGACCCCACAGTAACACTCTGACACTCGCGCACAATAAAAAATATACTCGCGATTCACTTCGAGATGGAAAGAGTAAGGAATTTACGGGAAAATGGATAAAAGGCTAAAAAGATTAAGAATTTGATTTTCCAGGACATAAGAAAATCAAATACTTAATCTAGTAAATGTTAATATTAGTAGGACGAACACTTACCTGAAAATAGAAAAAAAGAAATTATTAGTAAAATAATTTAGTGAATTTAAAGTAATATAGACTATTAAATAGATATATTACCTTAACAGCCAACGTCTCGTGTTTCGACCTGGGATGCTGACCCCACAGTAACACTCTGACACTCGCGCACAATAAAAAATATACTCGCGATTCACTTCGAGATGGAAAGAGTAAGGAATTTACGGGAAAATGGATAAAAGGCTAAAAAGATTAAGAATTTGATTTTCCAGGACATAAGAAAATCAAATACTTAATCTAGTAAATGTTAATATTAGTAGGACGACCACTTACCTGAAAATAGATAAAAGATATTATTAGTAAAATAATTTAGTGAATTTAAAGTAATATAGACTAATAAATAGATATATTACCTTAACAGCCAACGTCTCGTGTTTCGACCTGCGATCTGGATCGATTAATATTAGTAATACGAGCACGTACCTGAAAATAGATAAAAGATATTATTAGTAAAATAATATAGTGAATTTAAAGTATTTTTATACAAATATTCGCAATAAAATTATATTAAAAATATATCATTTATTTAGACAAATTGATTTTAAACTTAAAGTTTTAATTTTCTTTTTTTATTATTTATTTATTTTGTTTGATCTTTTTTGTGAAAAACTCGAAAAAATTACTTGAAAATTTTAGACTATTTATTACTTACTTTATTATAAGAATAGATTATTATAAAGATATCTTACTTTAATAGCCAACGTCTCGCTGCTGGACTTGGAATACTCTGACCCCAGATGTACACACTTAAACTCGCGAACAATTAAAAATATACTCGCGAAACATTTCGGTTTCGAAGGAATAAGGATTTAAGATAATACGGAATAAATTGTTATAGGATTAGGAATAGGACATGATTCTAGGTCTAAACTTCTTTCTCTATATAAGTACAAAAAAGTACACACCTACCCGTTACCCAAGTATTAAAAATAATTTAGTTTTATTTTTTTATGAAACTCTCCTTAATATCAACAAATTTTATCAAATAAGTCACCGAACATATGAATTTCAATTCTAAATTTTGAATGCGTTTCTAACCTGGGACTCATGAATGTGTACGCTTTGGTCCCAAAGGATTTACCTTTTTATGGCCAAAATTATTAAATATCTACACAATATGTAGAAGATATTAGCTACCTGCAAGTAGGTATATTTTATTTTTAGAATAGACATTTGTCGTTAAAAAATTGAGTTATTAGAACTACAAAATATCTTCACTTTTACCGAAAACATACACAAACACTATTTCATTTACGAAAAAGTATAATAAGTAGAAAGAAAAAATTCTTTAATATAAGGGATGAATGGTTGTTTATTAGTGAGGGTGGAATCAGCTCAGTGGGTGGATGAAGGTAGAGAGGCCATATTGTAATACTCACAGTCGATGTTTCACTCGCCACTTCCTGAGGTACACTGCGCATTCTCCCTATCACTCCCCCCTTATATTCATTCTATCTCCCCTCCCACCACTGTCCCTATCTACCCCCTCCACACACTGTCCCTATCTACTCCCTCCAAACCACTGTCCCTATCTACCCCCCTCCAACACCACACACTGTCCCTATCTCTTGCCCCCTCGCTACTCTCCCAATCTCTCTCTTCCCCTTATATACCCTTCGAGAGCAATTAGAGGAATCTATTCTTAGCATATCTTGCGAGATAATCTTAATCGGCTTAGAATAGTACGTCATACTATTTTCACTGATCATTATGAATAATTTAACCATGTTTAAAACACACCATTCGACTTTCACTTATCACTACTAATTTTATTATTTATTGAAGGAAACAATAAAAGAGTGTCTCTTCTGTTGGAAAAATAGACTGATAAAGAGAGCAAACCCCTCGAAACTATAGTCCCGTATGAATAAATTCAAAATTTATTTTTCCTGCATAAGACACACTCTTTTATTGTCTCCTTCAATTCATAAAAATTCTGCTACTTTTGGCAAAAAGACATTTTCAATTATATTTAACTCTGAGCATCTTTTAATCTACTCTTATTAAGCTAGCAAAAATTGTATATATATTTATATAGTAATTAATTTTAATTATACTACTCTCCTACTCCAAAATTATATTTTATAATCTTCAAGATAAGCTGGTTTTTTACATGAACGTTTAGATTGTAAAGAATTATATAAAAACAATCTTTAATTTGGGTTTTATTAACTTAAAAAGACTGACATACGAAAACAACAATAACACTTAAAATTACAACAATAGGAGAATAAATAAACAATCACTGCCTGTATGATTAATTACATAGTAATTTATTATAATACTAGATGAAGGAGGTATCAGCCAAAGATGGAATCATACTAGATGAAGGAGGAGGTATCAGCCAAAGATGGAATCACTGGGTTCAATAAAACACCTTTGATGAGACGTTTCGGCCTAAATTTTGTTTGGCCATCTTCGGTCAATTGGGCTAAAAAATTTTTTTGCAAATGGATGTTAATTGATATATTTTCTAGCACCTATATAGGGCAAAGTTCACGTTCACTAAAAATTAGGGTATATGAGCATAAATTAAGTGTTCGAAATAAAAAGACCAACACTGCACTCTCCACCCACGCAGCCGAACATAGTCATTCTTTTGATTACGATAATGCGAAAATATTGGTCAAGATTGATAACTTCTATAAAAGATCCATAGCCGAAATGCTATATATAAAAATAGCAGGTGATAAGGCTATCAATTTTAAAAGAGATTGTATGTTTCTTTCCAATATTTATACATCTATCCTGTGTGATATGAGCCAACAGTTGTTTTCTTGAACTTAATGTATAGAAACTTTTTTGAAAATTTTTTTTTTTTAATAAGAATTTGTATAATTTGATTGAATGAAAAAATGCATGTGATTTAAAAGTAATTAGATTCTAATTTGGATTTTCTGTTTGTAAATAAATAATGATGGGATATATGATGACCTCACATAAGGGTCAAATATCTAATTATAATGTAATATATAGAAAAGATTTATATAAACTCATTACTTTCATTCTGAAACTTTTGGGTCCAGGCACGTTAAAAATTCGCATGAAGCTAAAAGAAAAATTTTTATTTTTGACAAGGCTTGGTTCGATCACATATGTGTACCGCATTTTGTGTATAACTGTAAGTCTAAATAACCAACTTGGTCAACTTATAATTTTTTATAAAAAAATATATCAATTAACATCCATTTGTAAAAAAATTTTTTAGCCTAATTGACTGAAGATGGCCAAATAAAATTTAGGCCGAAACGTCTCATTAAAGGTGTTTTATTGAACCCAGTGATTCCATCTTTGGCTGATACCTCCTCCTTCATCTAGTATAGTTTCATCACAGCCACGAACTCTTACAATATAAATTAAAATTTATTTTTCCTGCATAAGACACACTCTTTAATTGTCTCCTTCAATTCATAAAATTTCTGCTACTTTTGGCAAAAAGACATTTTCAATTATATTTAACTCTGAGCATCTTTTAATCTACTCTTATTAAGCTAGCAAAAATTGTATATATATTTATATAGCAATTAATTTTAATTATACTACTCTCCTACTCCAAAATTATATTTTATAATCTTCAAGATAAGCTGGTTTTTTACATGAACGTTTAGATTGTAAAGAATTATATAAAAACAATCTTTAATTTGGGTTTTATTAACTTAAAAAGACTGACATACGAAAACAACAATAACACTTAAAATTACAACAATAGGAGAATAAATAAACAATCACTGCCTGTATGATTAATTACATAGTAATTTAATTTATAATTTGAAAGTTTATATTGGGAAAATAAGGACAAGTTTTTTATGTGTGACTTTTTTATTTATCCACCATACGTTTCGTCGACTTTGCCGACTTCTTCAGGGCTTCTACAATTATAAGAACATTCTTGATATTAATTTACAAAAGTACAGTCAGAATCCAAAAACAAACATGTATCAATAGTTTACCTACCAAATAGTCATGTCACACATTCGTCTAAATTTTCTTATTACCTTCGTTACCATTGAAGGCCATCAGAATACAATTTTCAAAAGATATTTGGCACATTCACAAAAAACACAATTTTTCTCTTTATAATAACAACCTTATCAATACAAAACAGAACAGAAATCACTTCTTATAAAAATAGAATAGAATACTTTTCTTTTTATCCCTATATACAAAAATCTCAACTTCGAATAAATTAAACTTATACATTAATAAAATATATGTCAACGACACCAGTCAAGTTATTATTAGATGAAAAAATCCATTTTTATTTTCAACATATAATTGCATTTATTTTTGAAATTTGTTATTATTATTTATTTTTTATTTTTTATCCTTATACCTGTTTAGCAAAAAACTATAAATGCCACTTAAATTCTGGGTGTCTGTTCTAAAATTCACTGTATCATTTAACGAAATGTGAATCATTTCACTTATTGTTCTTTTAAAATACACTGGTTCAAAATCTAATATTAATGTATCATCAAACTTGAATTGATGATTTAGATCAAAATGATGGGTAGCTAGGGCGGTTTTGTCATTTTTTAAAATATGCCCCCAGGCCGGCTGAGCCCCTAGGCCCGGGCCTTGTGGGCCTAGGCGAAAACCCAGCACTGGGTGTGAGGTTGGGGTTCGTGGGTCGAGGGTCCAGGGGCGTGCCCCCAGGCTAGCAAGATGGCCGCCGAAGCAGCTATATTAAATATATTTAAAAAATCCATTTATTATTTATTATAAATAAAATATCATAAATAGACTATTCAATTATTATTTATAAGTACATAAATTTGCCGCGCTTCTTTATAAAGAACGACAGTATACGATAGAAGTCAGGAAGCACCCGGCCAATCAGATGGAGGGAGGCTTGGCGAAATATCCGCTTATTTCAAATCAAATGAATTATGATTCTATTTATTATTTTAAATTGAATAATGTATAATATTTAGATATTATATGTAGACGAATTAAGTACATATTTGAGAGAATTTTGTGGCGGAACATTGTCAAAAATGCAAAAAAAAAGTTAAAAATTTGATTATTTTTGGTGGTTTTTCACTTATAACTCGAAAATTATCAACTTTTCTCAAATAACCTTCCTATTCAAAATGAAAGTTCATAATTTCGACATCATTTAGACTTTGTCTCCGGCCAACTGTTCGGGCTCAAGCACTAGTTGAAAATTGGCGTATTTTTTCTGTTTCCGCAAATCCCAAAAACTCGCACTTTTTTTGATATTTTCCCATTTTGACAATGAAGGAACATGTTTTCGACAAAGACCACTTTATCCATTTTTAAACTAGATTAAATTTGCTACAATTAAAACAAAGTTAGACGCTGTTATACTCCCAGTCAACTTCTTATACTGTATAAGGCTCAAATTCGTCCCTGTCTCGAATATGGCTCTCATCTGTGGAGAGGTGCCTCCAAGCATTCTCTTGCTAC
Organism: Forficula auricularia; assembly: GCA_024734495.1. Classification (NCBI taxonomy): domain Eukaryota; kingdom Metazoa; phylum Arthropoda; class Insecta; order Dermaptera; family Forficulidae; genus Forficula; species Forficula auricularia. Next base: position 555,923 of record JALMQS010000769.1, on the reverse strand, counting down.
ACTGGATGCAATTCAGAAGCGAGCAATTAAACTAATAAGAGACCCGGCTCTAACCAACTCACTCGACTCCCTGGCTCACCGAAAAACCGTTTCTGCCCTTTCCCTGTACTACAGATACTATCACGGTGTCTGTTCAGTCGAGCTGAAATCAATTATCCCCCTAAAGCCCTCTTTACGAGAAACACGCGGTTTTCGAACGCTCAGCACCCCTTCGCTGTCAAATTGGATAAAAGTCGAACAAGCGCTTTCGCCAACTCTTTTATCCCTATGACCTCCAGAGACTGGAACTCGCTCCCTGCCACCATCCTTCCCGCGACTTATAACCTTCAGCTATTTAAGACCCGTATCCACAGATACCTTCGACCCCCGCCCAACCCATAAAATTCTTTCTTCTTCTTTTCACGATGGAGGGGCCAACCCAGGCCTTTAGGGCTTGCACCTTTTTGGTGTAACTCCTTCTCTCATCATTTTCATTAAAAAAAAAGTTTCACCTTAATTAGATAAATGGTAACCCGTGCCGCAATGAGGTTGAAGTTTTGAAAAACTGCAATATTTTCTTTTCATAAAATGAAAACCACTCATCCTAGAAACGAATCGAAATCCTCAAAAGTGTCATGGAAAATGTTAGATATCTATAAATCTAAGAGTTTTATCAAAAAAATAGTAGTCCAAGTAAACGTTCAAGTCAACAAAATTTCCTAAATAATGTGTGAAAATAATATCCGAATTTATATATTTCTAACTTGAAATAATGAAGTTAAATAAACTTATAATTTTCTCATTAATATTTACAAAATACATTAAACATCCGAACATACGATTAATTAATGGCAAGCACCTAAAACATACGTGCTAACTGATCGGGCGCTCTGGACTGGGAAGATTGAATATATAACATCTCAGATTTCAAATTCATTTGGTGACCCATCCAAGTGTCAGGCGGGCTAAACGCAATAATGACTTTGGATTATAGATAAATGGATCATATCTTTTTCTATTCTCTCTTGGTCCAGGCTTAAGACTCAGCAGACTTCAATAGCCTCAACCACAGTAGTAATTAATTTTAGAATTCCGCGGAGTAAACTCGCGAGCAAATCCACTCAACGGAATTTTTAACAAATTATAAGTAAATTTGTTTTTCTAGTATATTTATACAAATATAGAAAATTATCAAATTAATTAAATTAATCTTAAGAAATTCAAAGAGAAATTCAAAAGATGTTTTTATAAAGCGAAATTTAGAGAATACTTAGCGAGACTACCGTTTTATAAGAACCATTGAGATCCAGCTGATTCTCCATCCTGAACCAAGAGAGCGAAAAAGATATCTTTTTCACATTATAATTCTTTAAAAAAATCTAAATTTTGTTATTCTTATTTTTCGATTTTTACAAAATTAAACGACTTAAGACACGCATGCCCATATGAGTTTCTCATCTGCAATACTGGATAGAGCAGCCTGTCATACAAACAACACCTGATCTCTTTTAAATATTTGGAGCCTTATATCGATTATGGATCCCATATTTTAAAAAAATGATACAATATAATTCTCCTCCTCACACGACGATACCACTTATTTAAATAAATCTATTTCCACACAAAAAATATCACAATGCTGTAGATTATAGAAATAGGAAATACTCCCAGATTCATATCGAGAGCCTCATTTCTGTAGCTGTGTCAGGACGAAAATGAGGCGAAACTTTTAAGAGACGATGTATTTTCGGGAGTTTACAAGTATACATTTGAAGTGTGGTTTTTTAAGAGGAATAAAATTTTTGGACCGAGACGGCGCCCGCCAGGGCACCAGCACGGAGGGTCTGAGCTTCGGGGGAGTGCCGAAGGCACGCACGAAAATCTCGTTATTATACAAGGTGGTCCCGAATTCATGGTACAAACTTTAATGGTAGGTACAGGACATTGTAACAATGAGTTATTGTATAGGAATGTATAGTGTAATAAGTATATGTAATATGTATATGTATGTATAGTGTATAATGTATAGCCGTTATTTCCCCTGTTTACGCCTCACCGCGTCACTTGCGACTATACATTCCTATACAATAACTCATTGTTACAATGTCCTGTACCTACCATTAACGTTTGTACCATGAATTCGGACCACCCTGTATATTTAGACAAATTGATTTTTAAACTTAAAGTTTTAATTTTTCTTTTTTTAAAGCAATTTGAACCACGAAAGTTTAATAATATGATCAATAATTTCTTTATGTTAATTCTACATTTAGAAAATTATTTTATTATTTTTTTGATTTTATTGAAAAGGAAAAATAAATTCTTTGATATATATTAATGAGAAAAATAATTTTTAAGAAAAAAATAAAAACCGACTTCAAAAAATTAAATGCAACATATAAAATACACTAAAAAGTATAAAATAATTATTATCTTATTTAGTCACAACTAAACGACGAAATATCAACATGAAATCACTTTTTGAAGTCGGTGCCAAACAAACTATACCTATAAGCGAGCGTACCCGCCAAACGTACTAAGTGAGATCCGTCGAGTGCGATTCATAAAAGGTATATGTTTGGCACCGACTTCAAAAAGTAATTTCATGTTAATATTTCGTCGTTTAATTGTAACTAAATAAGATAATAATTATTTTATACCTTTTAGTGTATTTTATTTGTTGCATTTAATTTTTTGAAGTCGGTTTTTATTTTTTCTTAAAATTATTTTTATTTTTCTCTTTAGTGATGTCATTAATAGTGATCATATCATCAGAACTTGACCAAATTAATATTGACACCATTCCTAAGACACCCCTGTAGAGATTAAGTTAGCCGTGTTTATTGTTGTTATTCTTGTTTCCCTTTTTTCCACATTTAACCTTTTGTACATCCCAAATTTCAAGTTCCTCACTGCCAATTTTTGTCAATATCCCCTGTTGATGTTTCACTAATTCTGATGCCTTCGATCTTTTAATCACTGTATCAAGGTCTACTCCACTATCTGTCTGTAAACACTCTGATAGCTTTTTATCCCTCATTCCTACGATAATTCTATCCCTTATTAATTCTTCCTTTAAAGTCCCGTAATTACAGTTTTTTGCTAATGTAAATAAAGAAGTAATAAATTCATTGATGGGCTCACCTTCTCTTTGTATTCTCGAATTAAATTTGACTCGCTCGAATACTATATTTTTTTTGATATAAAATATTCTTCAAATTTTTCGATTACCACGGCGTACTTTTTATTCTCTTCCAACTGGAATGTCCTCATGATCTCTTCCGCCTTTCCGCCCATCTCGTATAGTAAATAATCAATTTGAAGGTCTTCTGTGTTTTTTTCTAAGCCAGAAATTCTTCTGAATCGCTCGAACCTGGTTACCCATTCTTCCCATTCTTCGGGTCTAAAAGAGAATGACCCAGGAGATCTAATTTGAAAATGTTCCATTGTATAGATTCTTAGCTTCGATGCAAATTTTTCACTTCTGACACCATGTAAAAGCTCATAAAAAATACTCAAATAGCTTTAATAAGCATGTTTATTCAAACTAAAAATCACAACAATACCATTAAATAATAAAAACAAAACAACAATAAACACGGCTAAATTAATCTTACAACCCTCTTTCGGATAAAAAAAGAACCATCGAAATCAGTTCATAAACAAAGAGGTTAGGTCTAAACAAACCTAATAAAAAAGGTCTAATACCTATGAAAAAAAAAACGAAAAAAAAATGGGACCAATCGGAAGCTAGACTGGACCCAATGCAAAAAATTTTCAAAATCGGTTGGAAATTGGCGGAGATATGAGGTAACATAGGCACAAAAAAAAAAAAAAAATTCAGTCGAATAGAGAACCTCCTCCTTTTTAACCGACTTCAAAAAAAGGAGGAGGTTCTCTATTCGACTGAATTTTTTTTTTTTTTTTTGTGCCTATGTTACCTCATATCTCCGCCAATTGTCAACCGATTTTGAAAAATTTTTTGCATTGGGTCCAGTCTAGCTTCCGATTGGTCCCATTTTTTTTCGATTTTTTTCCATAGGTATTAGACCTTTTTTATTAGGTTTGTTTAGACCTAACCTCTTTGTTTATGAACCGATTTCGATGGTTCTTTTTTTATCCGAAAGGGGGTGTATTAGGGATGGTGTCGTATTAATTTGGTCAAGTTCTGATGATATGATCACTATTAATAACATCACTAAAAAGAGAAAAATAAAAATAATTTTTAAGAAAAAAATAAAAACCGACTTCAAAAAATTAAATGCAACAAATAAAATCAACTAAAAGGTATAAAATAATTATTATCTTATTTAGTTACAACTAAACGACGAAATATTAACATGAAATTACTTTTTGAAGTTGGTGCCAAATATATACCTTTTATGAACCACACTCGACGGATCTTACTTAGTACGTTTGGCGGGTACGCTCGCTTATAGGTATAGTTTGTTTGGCACCGACTTCAAAAAGTAATTTCATGTTAATATTTCGTCGTTTAGTTGTAACTAAATAAGATAATAATTATTTTATACCTTTTAGTGTATTTTATTTGTTGCATTTAATTTTTTGAAGTCGGTTTTTATTTTTTCTTATTGAAGTCGGTTAAAAATTATAATTCAGTTGGTTTGAAATAAGCGGCCCTTATGTGTGGCCACGCCCACTTTCACCCGATTGGCCATCCAGCTGGGTGCTTCCTGACTTGGAACGACAAGTCCAGCACAAAACAAAAATCAATTCACTTGACACCTATATCTTAGTTAATCAATCTTATCATTAGAATATCCTTCAATACATATATATATATATATTAAATCAAGAAATTTTTCAAATATCTATGCTTGGGCAAGTATCTACCTTTTAATATCTTTTCCATTAGCCAATCAGTGACTCATTTAAGTAAGGTATTTAGGATGACGTCATGTCAATTTGGGATCCTCCCATATTAGTGTACTAGCTAAGCTACCTTGATAAGAAATTTTCAATTTCTATAGGTAATTTAATTACACCAATTTCATATTTACATATCTGTTTTTCTCTATATAATTTATTTATTAATCTACCGATTCTATTTTGATCATCTAGTAAAATAACTCCTATCCTACTGGTTATTATTATTTATTATTCATAATGACATTTGTATTTTAATGTTCATCTAATAATGATTATAATATATATTGACGAATGTTCTATTTATTTTTTCAGTATTCAATATAAATATTTCTCTATCTACTAATGGATTTAAAAATGGCAGATCATTTCGGTTCTTTGTCTTTGAAATGGGATCCAAAGAATTTGGAAATTCGAACAATGTCTGTAGAAAAGACGCTCGAACCACTCGTTCTTCAGGTATATTCTACTCTTATATTATTATTAGTACCTGGAGGCACCGAGCGATGCTCGGTAACTTCTTCCTTCAGTTTTTTTTTTTTTTTTTTTTTTTATAAAGATACTGATACAAGAAGAAGTTGCACCAAGAAGGTACAACCTCTGTAGTCCGTGGTGGACCCTTGTAACGTGAAGATAAGGGGAGATTTAGTGATTGGGTAGAAGTCGAAGGTATCTGTGGATGCTGGTCTTGAAAGATTGAAGGTCATAAGTTGCTGGAAAGACGGTCGGGGGAAGAGAGTTCCAGTCTCTAGATGTCATAGGGATAAATGAATTGGCGAATGCGTTTGTTCGATTAGTATCAGTTTAAGCGCGTAGGGGTGTTGAGTTTTAGAAAATCGTGTATTTCGCGCAAATGAAGCCCTTGGTGGGATTATCGATTTAATTTCGTCAGAACAAAAGCCATGGTAGTATCTATAAAAAAGGGAAAGGGCGGAGACAGATCTACGATGGGCCAGGGAGTCGAGAGTGTCAGTTAATGTAGGAGTTCAGTTAAAACCTTTATTTTAATATTATTTTTAATTTAAAATTCTGATAAAAAGGTCGATTTTTATTTGAGAACCGTTTTCAAATTAAATAAGCTGACGTGTTCTGATATGGCCATCCACTTGACTTTACCATAACTCAAACGACCTAGATTTTTAATTTTTAACCCCCCCTCGACCCCCTTTAATTTTGGGTCGATATGCACCAAAATCTAATCAGCTCTTAATCTCAATGGACCAAAACTACGTGTGAAATTTGTTGGTTTCTATATTCACACTAGTTTTTGAGCTAGCTCGTCCACAAAAATTTGGTAACGCACAGACTAACTAACAGACATTTTGACACAACAATTATTATCTCGAAAAATATAATTTTTTCGATGTTCACTTATTAGAGCTTTTTTGTAGACCTAAATGCCATGGTTTCGCTCAATTTTTTCAATCGAAATAGTTTCAGCCGTTTTTTAGATATTTTGAAAAAAAGAAGGAAAAAATCCACTTTTTTCATGCACGATTACAATACTTGACCATACCCTGTATGGTAAAGTAAAAAAATACAAATATATATAGTATTCGCCCACTGTTACCCTACCCCGCTTGAACCCACCCCCGAAACTCTCATCCCCACCACTACCCCCCACCTCCTGCATCTGTTTTGATTCAACCATATGATTCATTTTTATTCATCCAATTGTTAATAAATAAAACCTATCAAAATGTGTTGTTTTTTTCAGAAAATTGAGACCTGCTTATGCGAAATATATTTTTAAATAAATTCTTGATTATTTTTTATTCTATTAAATAAATAAAGTTCTTTATAAAAACAATTATAAAACGTTTATTAATATTTCTAACGTTTAGGTTGAACAAAATATGTTAAAATCCACAATCACAATACTTCTTCAAGGCCTTTTAGAACAATGAATAAAGGCAACCCATTGTCTGCCTGGGAACAAAAGGAAAAGGGAAACCTTTTTTAAAACCCTAAGAATGGGATTTGTCTACCTGAGAATAATTAATTTGATTACGAAAAAACCCATCAAAAACAATTTTGTCGAAGGTGAGACCGTGACAGATCGAATTGTCACCCCAAAACGCCCTTAACCCGTGAATTTCATCAAAATCGGTAGAGTCGTTTTCAAAATAGAACCAAGATACAAATATATAAACAAATAAATAAATATACAATTTTTGCTCGTTTAATAAGAGTAGATAGATAGATATTGGTATATATAGAATCGGTTTCTCGAAAATTGCTCTAACAATTTGGATGAAATTCACGGGTTAGGGGCTTTTGGGTTGACATTTCGATCTGTCACGGTCTCATCTTCGGCTTAGTTGTTTTTGATTGGGTTTTTTGTTAATTGAAATATAATTATTCACAGGTGGTTGTCTCGATAAAAATGTATATTTACATTTGTATTCAATTTCCTTTTAATTATTAATTGGTTTTTAATTTTAAATTCCACTAATAGATGATTATAAATAGTATTATTAAAGGATAAATAAATTGAATTGCTTATTTCCGTAAGTAATTTATTTTATTATGATTAACCATTTGAATAATAAAATAAATTACTGGAAAGAGGCAATTCAATTTATCTATCCTTTAACAATAAAAAATTAATATATCCAGTACACACCAAGCCAAAATTCTTATAAATAGTATTATATATATTAAAATTTAGACCTAATTTAATTGATTAAAAATCGAATTTTAAATCCCACAAACGTATTTTTTCTATATTAGAATTTGGCAATTTAATTGATGAACTCAAAAATTGTTATTTAATTAAAAACAATTATTATACGGTATTTATTTATATACCTATACATATATTCACATAATCTGTGGGCCACTACAAGACTTGAAATGCAAAAACTGGGTGAGAGGGCGGGGGGGGGAATTGGGGTGGATGTGTGATGGAGGGGTCCAGGAGATGGGGTGAAGTGGTGGAAGTCCGGGGGGCGAAGGGGGGTTCAAGGATATATCTTTTAACTGAATCAAAAAGTTACCGAGCATCGCTTGGTGGCCAGATACTATTTATTAAATAAAACATAGCACTAGCAGTGGCGTATACACGAGGGGGGGGAAGAACCCCACCACCCAGAGGCAGACCCTATCTATCTGTCAAATCTTATTATATTAAACGAGCAAAGTTTATATATACTAATATATCCGGTCGGGTTCTCGAAAACGGCTCTAACGATTTGGATGGAATTCAAGGGTTAGGGGGCTTTTTGGGTTGACATTTCGATCTGTCACGGTCTCATCTTCGGCTAAGTTGTTTTTGATTGGGTTTTTTGTTAATTGACATATAATTATTCACAGGTGGTTGTCTCGATAAAACTGTATATTTACATTTGTATTCAATTTCTTTTAATTATTAATTGGTTTTTTAATTTTAATCTACTAATAGATGATTATAAATAGTATTATTAAAGGATAAATAAATTGAATTGCTTCTTTCCAGTAATTTATTTTATTATTCAAATGGATTAACCATTCAATTCAATTGATTTATCCTTTAACAATAAAAATTAATATATCCAGTACACACCAAGCCAGCAAAATTCTTATAAATAGTATTATATATATTAAAGTTAGACCAAATTTAATTGATTAAAAATCGAATTTTAAATCTCACAAACGTATTTTTTCTATGTTAGAATTTGTCAATTTAATTGATGAACTCAAAAATTGTTATTTAATTAAAAACAATTATTATACGGTATTTATTTATATACATATACATATATCACATAATCTGTGGGCCACTACAAGACTTGAAATGCAAAAACTGGGTGAGAGGGGGGGGGATTGGAGGGGTGCAGGAGATGGGGTGAAGTGGTGGAAGTCCGGGGGGGCGAAGGGGGGTTCAGGGATATATCTTTTAACTGAATCAAAAAGTTACCGAGCATCGCTCGGTGGCCAGATACTATTTATTAAATAAAACATACCACTAGCAGTGGCGTATACACGAGGGGAGTGGGGGGGTGGCAGAATCCCCCCACCCAAAGGCAGACCCTATCTATCTGTCAAATCTTATTATATTAAACGAGCAAAGTTTATATATATATATATATATCCGGCAGGGCTCTCGAAAATTGCTCTAACAATTTGGATGGAATTCAAGGGTTAGGGGGCTTTTTGGGTTGACTTTTCGATCTGTCACGGTCTCATCTTCGGCTAAGTTGTTTTTGATTGGGCTTTTTGTTAATTGAAACAATTATACACAGGTGGTTGTCTCGATCAAAATGTTTATTTACATTTTTATTCAATTTCCTTTTAATAATTAATTGGTTAAATTGAAAGTTTTTGTGCCGTTAGTAGCAGAATTTTTATATATTGAAGGGAGACAATTCTCGAGTTATATTTCTGTTGACATTATGAGAGACTATAGTTTGAGGGTTTTTAAGTGTTCATCAGACCTCACTATTACGTCGGATTCACAGGAATTAATGAACAAATTAATTCCTGTGAATCCATTGTAATAGTTCGATGAAGAGGGCAAAGCCCTCGAAACTATAGTCTCGTTATAAATAAATAAACAAAAATTAATAATTCCAGCAGGAAGACACACTCGTTTATTGTCTCCTTCAATATTAATTGGTTTTTTAAATTTAAATTCCACTAATAGATTATTACAAATATTATTATATAGGGTGACCCAGCCAGTAGTTGATCAAATAACGGCGATGCTACGCTATTTTTATCACCCAGCTTTCATTTTAAATCTTAATAGAAAACTCCCACCATAATAACAATCCCTTATATGTGTCCAATCATAGGAGAATATAAAAATTCAGGCCTTTTTAAAGAGCATAAACAATAGAATTAAAAAAAAAATTGTTCCAGTAGTTGATCTGACGAATTTAATTTTTGATCAAAGTCAAATCTAATGCTTTCAAAGGAGGTAAAATAACACAGTTTGATAATTTTATTGATATTTTATTATTTTTTAAGAGACACAATGGAAATTAAAACATTACATTTTTTAAAAAGTATTGCAACTCATGAACCGAAAAAAGATTTCTTGTTTTCCTTGTTTCTTCGATATGTGAAACAACCTGATTTGATAACATTTAAATCATAAATAACTAAATATATTTTTCAATGGGCTCAGAGAAGAATAGTTGTTACGACTGAAAATGACACGAAAATTTGAACATTCGATCAACTACTGGATGGGTATCAACTACTGGCTGGGTCACCCTATATAGGCAATTTAATTGATTAAAAATCGAGTTTCAAATCCCACAAACGTATTTTTTCTAAATTAGTGTAAATGTGGTGGCGGTGCACCAGGGACAAATGTAAGGGTTACTACCCTTAATTTAGAATTAATATTAGCGAGTAAAAAATTGTATTATTAGTTAGTTAGTACATTAAGGCGGACGCTGTCTGGTTGAATAGTAGGTTGAGTGAATCGCTGAATCAGCAACCAGACATCCCGGCGCCGGTATACTTTTAAGATAGTAATAAGAACGAACAGCCCGAGGGAGTGCGACAAGGGAGAGAGATAGACCTTAGGCGGAAAGGGGGAAGAGGCGGCTGTCCGTGTGAAGACAGAGGAGGGGTGTGGGTGTGAGAAAAGCGAGCCGGACGCCGTCGATGGGGAGTGCGTGGCAGGCAGCGAGCCAGGGTGGATGGGCGGGCGGCCCAGGCCGCCCATGCGGGCTGAGATCCGTGTTTTTTGGAGGGTGGCGAGAAGTGAGTGAGGGGTGAGCGGCTTGGCAGCCTACCGGCTGCCCCTGCGGGCGATGTCTGTGTGATTATTGGGAAGTCGCCCGCCAGCCAGCTGAAGTGCCACCATGAGGGTCCAGGGAGGTGTCCCTGTCGAGAGCGGAGTGTGAGTGCCACGAGTGAGGGTCCAGGGAGGTGTCCCTGTCGAGAGAGAGAGTGTGAGTGCCACAATGAGGGTCCAGGGAGGTGTCCCTGTCGAGAGAGAGTGTGAGTGCCACGAGGGAGGGTCCGGGGAGGTGTCCCCGTCGAGAGAGAGAGCGTGAGTGCCACAATGAGGGTCCAGGGAGGTGTCCCTGTCGAGAGAGAGTGTGAGTGCCACGAGGAGGGTCCGGGGAGGTGTCCCCGTCGAGAGAGAGAGTGTGAGTGCCACAATGAGGGTCCAGGGAGGTGTCCCTGTCGAGAGAGAGTGTGAGTGCCACGAGGAGGGTCCGGGGAGGTGTCCCCGTCGAGAAGAGAGTGTGAGTGCCACAATGAGGGTCCAGGGAGGTGTCCCTGTCGAGAGAGAGTATGAGTGCCACAATGAGGGTCCAGGGAAGGTGTTCCCGGAGAGCGAGGCCAACCACGAAGGTGAAGACAACGAGCGTTAAGGATTGCGGAGATTGAAGGGGTAAAAAAGGGAAAAGCACAGAGCGAGGGCGGGATTGAGAGAATAGGGTTGAGAATAGGGGTGAGTCTATGGTGAGTGTGTGCACATACGGAAGTGGGGAGAGGATGGCCATCCATGTCTGTGAGTGATTTGAATTTATCTATCATTATAATTCTTTTATAATTTTTCCTATTATTGGAGTATGATGGCCATCCTATGTGAGTGATAAAATAATATTAATTTATCATACTATATCTGTAAGTTGTCAAATTATAATGTCACGGTTTTATACTATTCAATCCTTTATGTAATTGGCAAGTATATATTTTACTTAATTATTCTGTTTTCGTTAACTTAACTTGCAAATCTGTTATCGCAAATTATCAAAACCGTTTATACAATGTTTTCTTTATTATTAACTATTTATTTTTGTTATTATTAAATAATTCTTTTATATCGTACAATATTTGTCTTAAGCAATTTATAATTTCGTTTATACATTTTTCTTTATTATTAAATATATATTTTTTTTTGTTTATTTAATTTAATTTTATTTAAGAGCTGATTTAGCCGGACCTACCCCTTCCCTATACGATCAAATAAGGGCCGATATAAAATCAGAGAGTTACAATTGGGGCCGTGACCAGGATTTACTCCTGCAAAAAGGGAAACGATCGAGCCTGGGGGTAGAAATTTTTTTTTGAGCCATTTTGAACAATTTTTTTTTGAGAAAAATTTGGGTCATTTTTGTTTATTTTTTCAAATTTTTTGAGACCTTTTTTGTTGAGTAAGAAAATTTTTTTTTATCATTCTTAGGACCATTCTAAAGAATTTTTTTTTGTTGTGTCTATATTATCGGAGGCCTCTGGTCACTAGTGGAAAAAATTTTTTTTGGTTAGTAGTCAACATGGCGGAAGGTCCAACGGGAGGGGAGCCACAGTATTCCCAAAAATTAAGAAAATTCATGCAAGAATATTTGTTTGGGAGGAGGGACAGGCCACCAGGGCCTTGCCCGAAGTGTCGTCAACGGGGGCACTGGGCGAAGAGTTGCCGAAGCGCCGGCCGAATTAAATCGGACCCACGGGGCGGGGAGCCTGGTCATTGGGCCAGACAGGGCGCAATCAAGGGGGGCAACCCAGGGACTGAACCGGCCATTAGGCCCAACTTAATAATTCCTGCAGGGCAAAGTACCCCATTAGCTTCCGGACCCCTAGCGCGGAGCGAAACACTCGGGGCAGAGGCGTCGTTCTCAGGGGCTCGGCGGAGCAACCCACCTGTAACATATTTTTGGGGAGACCCAAGCACCCAAAGGGGTCGGACGTGGAAACACGGTCGAGGAGGGGCGCGTCCGACAAAGGGTGGGTACCAGGGGAGGGGGAGGAAACGGCGACCTATTAACCCAAAGGGAGCCCTGCGCGCAAGAGACCAAAAACCACCGGGTCGGGAAAAAGAAAAATTAGATTAATCAACAGAGGGGGAGGTCCATCAGCCAAGGGGGGGGGTAGGTGAAGTCGGCCAAAGATTATTTTTTTTATTTACTCAGATTATTTGTTTATAATTTTTACTTATTTATACATTTTTTATAAAGATAATTTTGTGATGTGTTTTTATTTTTTATTGTATTATATTACAGATATATATTTGAGAAAAATTTAAAGTGCATAAATTGGAAAACAAAAGTTTATGATATATAAGAGAGAATTCGGGCCAAATGACGAAAAATTTTGGGGAAGTAGAATTTCAAGAAAATTTTAAAGAGAAAATTTTGAAAATTTCGGGATAATCGGGGGGTAGAATTTTATTTCAGAAAATGTACGAAATTTGTCTGAATTTTAAAATTCAAGGTTGGATTACATATTTGTGAGCAAACATTTTATTTTCTATTTACTTTTGTGATTGAGATCTAAATAGAAAATAAAATGTTATCCTGGAGTAATTGTTGAAGCGTACGAGGTGTACCTATATAGATTGAATATTGCAAAATTTGGGAAAAAACCCGGAACATCATTTCAATTTTGTTTTGCGTATTGAGCCAGCATGGTGAATAAACTTGTATGATTTATTTTAACTTTAATTTAAGCAATAAGGTATGCTCAATTGGGTAAATAAAATAGATATTTATATCTGATGTATTAATATGTTAATTTCTTTTTGGCACAAATATTGTAGATTAAATATATTTTCCATGTTTTTTTTTTCTTTCAGTACTGAAATTTATAACTTGACTTGACAATAAACTGATTAGAAGATATATATGTATATATATATACATACCATGATAGATATATAAATTTTATTTTCCCAAAACCTATTTTAAGTATATATAAAATTATATTCTAATATTAAATTTATTTCAATTATTATATTAAACTGGTGCACCGTTCCCAAACCCAGCGAGTGGGTAGTGCAGTGCGTCATAGGGCCATGTGTTCCCTCCTAACAACCCACTGCGAGGCGAGGGAGGGCCGGGGAACCCGTCATCTAAGGCTGGGTCCGCGACGGCGAGGTCCGGGACAGCGAGACAGCTCTGAGTCGGACCGGTGCTATGAGCTGAAGGAGGGGTGTCGGCCATGAATGGATTTCACAATGATCCTTCCCCGTGGTTCTACCACGAGCCGACACCAAGTCAAAAGCTCCAACGATCTTGTTCCCCCCGATGTCGACGGGCCAGCTACACTAGCGCCCTGAGGACACACGCAGCTTAAGGGGCGCATTAGACGGTCTCGATGCACCCCGTGCCGAGAGAGGATGGACGAGGATGGAGTTGGGCATCGAACGAGTACAGGAGGAGGCCGACCGTCTATCCCGCAAGGGATGCATGCAGCCCCTTTCATTCCGGTTGGAGTGGATACCACTCTACTGGCTCCGGGGGGAACGGCCGCCGTTCCTGGGTGGTGGCGACGTCGAGGGTTAGCCCGACCGACTCAGGAGCACCACCAAATACAGCCAGAGGATAACCACGAGGATCCGGCGGAAGTGACACCTTCACCTGTGTCAAGGGTTCCCCCGCCCCGCCCTCTAGCCTGTACGACCTAGTGAAAAGTGTCCCCTCGCCCTACCCCCCAAGGGGTGTTCTCAGTGAAAAGTTGATACCCTACAGGGTAATCAACTTTTAGAAAATGGAGGGTAGTGTAAATGTGGTGGCGGTGCACCAGGGACAAATGTAAGGGTTACTACCCTTAATTTAGAATTAATATTAGCGAGTAAAAATTTGTAGTATTAGTTAGTTAGTGCATTAAGGCGAACGCTGTCTGGTTGAATAGTAGGTTGTGTGAATCGCTGTGTCAGCAACCAGACACCCCGGCGCCGATACACTTATAAGTTTTTAATAAGAACAAACAGCCCGAGGGAGTGCGACAAGGAGAGAGATAGACCTTAGGCGGAAAGGGGGAAGAGGCGGCTGTCCGTGTGGAGATCGAGGCGGATGTGTGTGTGTGAGAAAAGCAAGCCGGACGCCGTCGAGAGAGTGCGTGGGAGGCAGCGATTGAGGGTGGATGGGCGGGCGGCCCAGGCCGCCCATGCGGGCTGATATCCGTGTTTTTTGGAGGGTGGCGAGAAGTGAGTGAGGGGTGAGCGGCTCGGCAGCCCACGGGCTGCCCCTGCGGGCGATGTCTGTGTGATTATTGGGAAATCGCCCGCTAGCCAGCTGAAGTGCCACAATGAGGGTCCAGGGAAGGTGTCCTCGTCGAGAGAGAGTGTGAGTGCCACAATGAGGGTCCGGGGAGGTGTCCCCGTCGAGAGAGAATGTGAGCGCAACAATGAGAAGCCGAAAAGGGCGTATAGGTGAGCTAGCGAGCACACGAGAGAGGAGAGGGGCCAGAAGTGGTCAAACGCGTGGCGGGACGAGAACGGAGAGCGGCACGAGCCTTGAGAGGAGAGAGATCAAGAGCGAGTTTTAGCCTAGCGGCAGAGAGAGAACAAGGGGTGAAAACTTTGTGGATTTAGGGTTGAGAATAGGGGTGAGTACGTGCACGTGCGAGAATTGGAGATGATGGCCATCCTATGTGAGTGATAAAATAATATTAATTTATCATCTATATCTTAAGTTGTCAAATTAATGTCACGGTTTTAACTATTCAATCCTTATGTAATTGGCAAGATAATTTTACTTAATTATTCTGTTTTCGTTAACTTAATTGAAATTGTTATCCAATATCAAAACCGATTGTTTTCTTTATTAAATATTTTTTTTGTTATTATTAAATAATTCTTTTTATTAAATATTTTCTTAAGCAATTTATAATTTCGTTTATACATTTTCTTTATTATTAAATATATATTTTTTTTGTTTATTTAATTTAATTTTATTTAAGAGCTGATTTAGCCGGACCTACCCCTTCCCTATACGCAACGATCCGTTGCAGTTTATTTTCATTAGAAATACATTTTTTACTTGCAAACTTTCAGATTGAATGTTCTAGAACAACAATTAGATACCGATTTGAAAGAAAATTGAATATTGTCTCTATTAGAATTTTATATTAATTATCTTCTTCTTCGAGTGCCATACCCGAAACGGGCGTCGGCGCCTCTCCACATATACCTCTGCTGAGTGTGTTTAGTTGTTTTACACAGATATACGGGACCTACTTTTTAACGCCTGTTCCGAACGGCTAATTTGGAGAGGTTGACTAGGCAATTATACTCTTGGTAGGTTGCCATTACTTTCCAAGAGGAGGCGGCTGCAAATATCTATCTGCCGAGACTCGGTCTCGAACCAGCGATCTTCGAGTCAGCGACCCTACACTCTAGCCACTAACCCACAGTCACCTTCATTAATAATAATCTAGCCAGGAAAATTTATAAACACTAATACATAATATCACTTTTATAAGTATGTAGGTATGTATTTACATATACGAGAAGCTATTTTCAAGTATAAAATTTACGAAAAGTAAAATTATAAGCTCACTATGAGATAAAATAAACTGCAACGGATCGTTGCTAAACTTTATCCAAATTGATTTGAAATATTAATATGTTCTAGAGTAAAGTACTTTAAAATATAATTTTACTAAAAACTTTATTTAACCTTTTTTGTGGTCCCCAAGGTACTTAATTAGGATATTAAATTTCATCAAAATTGGTTAAGTCATGTTCAAGATATTTAGAAAAAACTAAAAAAGTACTGAAATAAAGTACTAATGTTTGTGGACCGATATGTACCAAAAACTAATCAGCGCTTCATTTTGTTAAAAGAATGCTAGGTTTTTAATTTCATTTCAATCGATGCAACGGTGTGGAAAAAATCGTGGGCCAAAAAAACGATAACATACATACATCCATCCATACGCACGCACTAAATGAAAAAATGGCACTTTTTGGCCTCTCGACGAGACCCCTTGTAATTTTTGGCAAAACCGTCACGTGCTAAAATTCAACCTAATTGAATACTACAATTTGTGACTTTAATTGAGTCCATGGGTTCCGTAGTTTTTACCTGAGGACCCTTTAAAGCCACGCTTGCCCCGAGAGCGATTACAATACTTTACCCATGCTTTGCATTGGATAAAGTAAAAAATAATAAAGTTCTTATTTCTAAATTATTAACTATCTTTTTTTAATAATAGATATCAATAGATTTAAATATTTTATCAGCGGTCCGAGACAATTTTCTCTTCTTCAAATGTGGTCCATGTAAGCCAAAAGGTTAGACACACCTGGCTTACGACATTCCCATAATGATAAAGAATTTCTTTATAAAATTGTTTTATTTGTTTTATTTTAAAATTTTCGAGTACCCAGTTTTTTTGATGATGAGTGTACAAAGAGGTGCTAGGTTAGCTATTATTAACTCTGATTTACCTTAGTAATAATAATAACTAGCCCAACACCTCTTTGTACACTCAACATCAAAAAAACTATTTACTCGAAAATTTTAAAATAAAACAAATTTTTAAAGAAATTCTTTTCGAATACATCATAATAAGAATGAGGTAAACAATTTTATGAGATAGACAAAATATTAATAATAAAGAAAAAATATTTAATATATTTTAGAATTTTTTAAAGAAAACACTTCATTACAAAATAGGAGACGTCATAGGATATATATGTATATGGTATCACCACACCGGTCTATGCTTCTACAAGAATTGAAGATCCTGTGATATTATATCCCTCCCCCACCCCCACCCCAACCCATTTCAAAGGTTCAAGCGCCTATGTGCATATACATTTTTAGGGTTTGATATCATTAAAGAAAACAATAACATTACGAAAAATTGATATTATCATTGGCATATATTTAAAAATGAACTAACAACAAAATTGAGAAAAGATTAAAGTTGAGATTGAAAAGTAGTAAAATTATAATTATAGATATATAAATATGATTTACCTTTGAATGGCTGGCGAGGTGGTGTCTGGAAGCTTTCTCGACACTAAATAAAAGAATAGAAAGAAAGCCGTTTGTTGATAAGATTAGCAACCTCGCGAAAATTCTCAAGAATTTCGATAAAAAATTATTCAAAGAATTAACAAATACAAATTAATATAGAATTCTTCATTCTTTAAAATAGATATATAATATACTCAGTGACGTAGTCAGAACTTAGTTCTGGGAGGGGGGGGGGGTTTACCAGTTTTTTTTTTTTTTTTTTTTTGAACAAAATGTTTTTATTTCCAAATTAAAATTTACATATTTATTTTTCATTTTACAATTATTTGAGCATCGAGCAATAAATACGCCCTACCCATGTCCATATTTACAACAATGTTCTTTTTTTTCATTTTAATCATTTTTTTATTTAAATTTTAGTGTTAAAATTTTGAAAAAATCCACCACTTGAATACTATAATAGTTACCATAGTTAAAAGAATATATAGCATAGTATATAGGGGGGTTTCATCTTACATTAATTGCGGGAAAAGATTTTTTTCTAGAATGGTTTGGTATGGTGTGGGTACTTATGCCAAATCTTAGTTTGTGACCTCGTAAGTGTGGGGGACAACTTTTGGTGGCCGCAAAACCTCGAAATTTTCGGACTTTTCCATTTTTCGCTCTCGAAAACGGCCCATATTTTGTAAATAACCGTCCTATAGTAAATTAAAGAGGACAAAATTTCGAGTCGATTAATTGGTCCAGTAGTTCGATTTTTTATGAGCATCCAAAAAACGATCCCCTGGATCACTTTTGAATATTCCAAAAACTCGCACTTTTTTAGATTTTTTCTAATTTTGACTAAATTTTATAAAATTTAAGCAAAGTTTTATCTTAATTGGATAATAGTAACCCGTGCTGCAATGAGGTTGAAATTTTGAAAAACTAATTTTTTGCAAAAAATCGCAGTTTTTCCTTCATAAAATTAAAAAACCCATCCTATTCTAACCCCAAACGCCTCCCCCCCTCCCTCGTGTATACGCTACTGATATACAGTATACGTATAATTAATCGAACATAATGAATGGAGGAAAAGGGGAAAACTGTTTCAAGACTTGGGACGCTCTATTATACCGATATATTGACATCAAAATGTCAAAAAACCCATTAAAAATGATATTTTCTACATTTTTGAACAGGATATTCCTAATCAGATGTTTCTAATCTGTTCTTCGCATTCAAAATATAAAGATTTCGGTAAAATGCGATCTTTCCACAACTTTCCGTTTTTGAGTTAACGTGGGTATCGCAATCCAGACAGACACACAGAAAATAAATCATGATTGAAAAGTATTTTTATTCATGTTTCAGACATTTTTATCCACAATGAGAAAAAATGAAGTGAACTTAATACCAGGCCCCCCTGGGAAGCAGGTTTCCGGGCGTACCTACTGGATAATATCGTTTTTCTTCAATCTTCAACACCTATTTTACACAGAGATCCCACAGGTTTGACTTTTTAATTTAAAGGAATAAGTTAAAACATTTTCAAGACTACGCTCATCGTAAATTTCGGAGATTTTACAATTTTTCTTTGGCAACGAAGGGTTTGAGCTAGAAATGTGAAATTTTTACAACGGAGGCGCTGTTTTTCTATTAATGCAAGCTTATATATCAAAATGTTAAAGATCCATATAACTTTTCAATATTTTCTTATTTTCCGGATTTTTCATCGACAAGTTTTGAAGACATAACCCAAAGCTTAATCGAGTTTGAAAATACACACATTTTTGTACCAGAACGAAGTTTCAATAACCTAACATTCTTACAGACAGAACTAAAAGAAGATACAATCATCAGAGAAAAATCAAATTTGAAAATTATTTTTCTCTATCTTTTAGACATTTCTAAGCAGCAATGAACAATTTTTTAATAGCCCAAAACTCCAACCGAACATTAGCTTTGAGAAGCTGAATAATATATCAAATATCGTGTGCCGAATTTCAACTCATTAGATTATCGTGAATTTCCATTTGGAAGTTTTGAAGCTAGAAAGACTAATACTATATATATATAGATAATTCTTGAAATTAAAATCACAAAACTGAACAAAAACGTTTTTTTTAGCATTTTATCTTAAATTATCAAATCACACAGGCACAAAAATTTATTTCTATTGTTTCAGGAATTTTTCGCGAAAATAAGGAAAAGGCGTGTTAGTTTAAATGGGGTAAAGACATTGCCTACAGAGTAGGGGGCTCGGGTTCAAGCCCGATCAACTCCAGAAAAATTTGACAGGTTATAATCTGACTCCTATACCAATTCATATATGTTAAATATATATTTCAGTGGCGTGTAGTCCATGGATTCTGTGGATGCGGCGCATCCCCAAAATTTCAAACATTTAGAGTTTTCATAAATATTGACTTCAAAATTTTAGGAGATATTTAAATTTTCAAATTATTATCCGTTATTTCAAATATTTTTATAAAAAATATTTTTTGTTTTGAAAGTACCTATATTGGTTCTCGAAATGAAATAAAATTGTTGCATAGTTTCAAGGGGCAAAAGGGTGCTGATAGAAGGTTTTAAGTCCCTCCCTGGAGTATCATCCAGCTCAAGCATGTCAAAGACAAGTTCAGACGAGTTTTAGTCGAATAAAAATTGTTGTCGCTCATTAGCTGTTAAAATAGAAATAATACAAATAAACTGGAACGGATTGTTGCTAAACTTGATAAAAATTCATTTGAAATATTAATATGTTTGTTGCTTTATTATTAATCACATATCACTTGCAATTTGTAGTTCATATTGACATTAATTCAAAAATAATTCTCATTTAATAGTCGAGGAATAATCATTCTACATTGGATTTTTGACATTTCGGTTATTATTGTAACCATTGCTGAAGACATAGAGGAATCGACTTAAAATCAAAAATAGCCATCGATTCTCATCTAATACTAGAGGAATAACCCTATTGCATTCCATTTTTGATGTTTTGACTATTAATGGAAACCTCTACTGAAAATGTGGAAGAATCGACTTAAAATCAAAAAGACGAAATTCTTTTATGGCAAACAATTCAAGCTTGAGTTGTTTACCAAAAAAGAATTTAGTCTTTTTGATTTTAAGTCGATTCTTCCACATTTTCAGTAGAGGTTTCCATTAATAGTCAAAACATCAAAAATGGAATGCAATAAGGTTATTCCTCTAATATTAGATAAGAATCGATCGTTATTTTTGATTTTAAGTCGATTCCTCCATGTCTTCAGCAATGGCTACCAATAATAATCGAAACGTCAAATACCTAATGTAGAATTGTTATTCCTCAAGTATTAGATGAGAATCAATCGCTATTTTTGATTTTAAGTCGATTCCTCTATGTCTTTAGCAATGGTTACCAGTAAAAACCGAAACGTCAAAAATCCAATATAGAATGATTATTCCTCAAGTACTAGATGAGA
>JALMQS010000769.1:522203-534942 GCA_024734495.1 Forficula auricularia | reverse complement strand
GTCAAAAATCCAATATAGAATGATTATTCCTCAAGTACTAGATGAGAATCAATCGCTATTTTTGGTTTAAAGTCGATTTCTCTATGTCTTCAGCAATGGTTACTAATAAAAACCGAAACGTCAAAAATCCAATATAGAATGATTATTCCTCAAGTACTAGATGAGAATCAATCGCTATTTTTGGTTTAAAATCGATTTCTCTGTCTTCAGCAAAGGTAACGGATAAGAAACCAACGCAGTTGCTATGGTTACTCATAAAAATTCCTCCCAAATTTTTAGCATTTCACAGAGAGAAGCCTATCCATTCTTACTTAAGCAAGGCTAAATGAGCTATATTAAAACTTTCAAATGAATAAATTTTAAAGAATTTAAAAAATTAAAAAAGTACTCTCTTACTCTAGAGTAAAGTACTTTAAAATATAATTTTACTAAAAACTTTATTTAACCTTTTTTGTGGTCCCCAAGATACTTAATTAGGATATTAAATTTCATCAAAATTGGTTAAGTCATTTTCAAGATATTTAGAAAAAACTAAAAAAGTACTGAAATAAAGTACTAATGTTTGTGGGCCGATATGTACCAAAAACTAATCAGCGCTTCATTTTGTTAAACTAATGGTACGTTTTCAATTTCATTTCAATCGGTGCAACGGTGTGGAAAAAATCGTGGGCCAAAAAAACGATAACATACATACCTACATACATACATACATACATACATCCGCACGCACTAAATGAAAAAATCGCACTTTTTGGCCTCTCGACGAGACCCCTTGTAATTTTTGGCAAAACCGTCACGTGCTAAAATTCAACCTAATTGAATACTACAATTTGTGACTTTAATTGAGTCCATGGGTTCCGTAGTCTTTACCTGAGGACCCTTTGAAGCCACGCTTGCCCCGAGAGCGATTACAATACTTTACCCATGCTTTGCATTGAATAAAGTAAAAAGGAATAAATAAAGATGATTCGAGGATCTTTTGACTAAACCATTTCTAAGAACTCTCAATATATAAGATCGGAAATAACTAAGAGTACTATAGACAAATCATAGCTTACATATAACAATAATATTAGGCGATTTATCTTTTAGGACAGGCTGATTTAGGGCCGGTTGTATGTCCCAAAGTAAATGCTTTTTACCACTAACCAAGAGTAGATGCTTAATGGAGGGGCTGGGATGGCCAATCAGATGACAAGAACTTTCAGTGCCTGTCATCTGATTGGCCATCCCAGTCCCTCCATATACCACCTACTCTTGCTTAGTGGTAAAAAGCATTTACTTTGGGACATACAACCGGCCTTTATTGTGCAAGATGGTCGATTTCCATTTCGGGGACTGTGGAGTTTAAAGTCACAAGATTTAATTTCTGACTCCTAAACTCACTCACACAAAGCAGTATCCATTTGGGTCGAAGGTCTCAAAATATGTTTTTTTAAAATCTAAAGTTAAATTTGAAAAATAACGAAAATGATGAAGTATTCGATGAAATTTGCAAGAAAAAAAGCGATGATTAAAATAATATTTGAAAAAATTAAGAGAACATTTTCGGACAGCACCCACTGGTTGAAAAGTCATCTTCCGCCACTATTATATATGATCAAATGGGCTTTGTTCCTAATATTATAGATACAAAAAAAAGAGATTAAAAAGAAAAAAAAAATTAAGCTAATCCCCCTTCTGTTATATATTTTTTGTAATTATTGATGTTCCTAGCATCCGAGGGGTGAACCACTACCTAATATCGTGTACACCTACTTTCACTTCCACTTTTATTTCCAAGTAGAAGACAATATATGAAGGAGCATTATCTAATGAATTCCAAAATCATTCCACATAATTCCAAAGAGGTGTACACCAAATTTCAATCGCGGTTCACCCCTCGCTACCATCTAAAATGATTACTTACTGTTTGAATGCAGTTCCCTTATTCCTGGATTATGACTAGTCGGCTTTTGAGTAAATATTTTTTTAATTATGCCTATGAATACCTGGGCCTGAAACCCTTTCTAACTATTTATTAATCAAGATAACTAAACGCAAGCAGGAAATCTGTTAATCGTGGCCACCACAAAAACAACTCATTTTATTATAGGTATGTATTTTAATCTGGGGGAAAGTTTTTTGCTTTTTTTTAATGATATTTAATCTCTAAATTGGGGGAACAAATTGAATGAATGAATTTGGAATTTCTCTAAAGGGAAAATGGGAATTCGAATGAGAGGGAGCAAGAGGGTGAAATGATTGGCATCTCGTTCTTGCATGCGTTCTTTCTTCTTTTTTTGACTTTTTTTTACTAATCATTTTTTTTAACTAGAATTTTAATAAAAGTTTTTCGATATTTATCTTCCTTCTTTTTTGCAGATTTTATTAATAAATTAAAAAATTGTATTATCCAATCAGTACTTTTTTTTCAATGATTATTATTATTAATAAAGATATGATTTCTAATTCAATTGCTTTTGATTCTTTTTAATATATTTTCTTTTTTTATTTAGCTTTTTTTTATTATCGATCCTGTTTCAATAAAATTCGCAATTATATACTTTACAGGCATTGATAGATTTAAAAGGGCTTTCATAATGAATTAAGTGGAATGAATAAATTAAAATTAAAGGGTCTTGAGTTTTTATAAGAAACCAGTTAAGAACAAATTGGTGAGTAAATACCATGAATTCATTCATTGGCGGAATGGTTGGTTGGCAATGATGCCATTACCATGTCAAGTATCATTGTAAAGATAAAAACAAAAAAGTATTTGCTAGGGTATTATTCTGTTTAATTACTTTCAGTTAAATAATGAAGATATATTTAATTTTTGTCAAGTGCCAAGTGAGGGTGTTTTAGTAGGGCGGGAAAATGCAGAATTTATCATGCCTGCTTTACACGGGGAAATCTCGTTATGCAATCGATTGCAGCAGCAGAATGCAGCAGTGTGCCTATATTATACGATTACACTGTGCGCACTGCGTTGGGTCTTTTTTTCCGAAAGTTAAATTTATAATAATAAATCAAAGAGGGTGTTCTCTGCTTGTTCCAAGCAAACATACACGTAAAAATGTAATCCGCTTTAAAATGAAGGTGTGGTAGAGCTTCAAAGTGGCCATTTTTAAGTTTTTTTTTTCAATGATATTGATGTGAGATGCGGATATACCAGAAGGTGCATCCCCTAAAGACCTGTATGGGATGGTCCCTCCATCGTGAAAAGAACAGAGTAGAAGGAAAGAAGCAGGGATCACAAGCCAAATCCCAGAAAGTTAGATACAATACAATTTACTAAGTGTTTTTTGAACCTGTCTAAGCTCATTACTTAACTTTACTTAAAATTATTGAAAAATTACACAAATTCCATCATTGTCTCCTAATCAACGACAAATAGTAAAAATGAATTTGATATCTCAAGTATTTTGGAAGATATAAGGCAGTGGTTCTTAACCTTTTTGAGCCGCGTCCCAATTTGAGAATTATGTTCATGTAGCGACCCAAATGAAGCCAATTTTTTTTTCTATTACCTTTTCTTAATGCTTAAGCAATTTTCTTCAATCTTGTAATGATTAACATTTTTTTAACTCACATATAAACATTTTGTTCTAGAAAAAAGATATGTATCTACTTTTCGATACAAGAAAATATTAATAAAAAACCACGTGTTTTTTTAATATTTTTACTTTTAATAGTATATATTTAATAAATTAAAATATATTTTTAAGCTTATTGAACATAGATGTACTAAAATATTTGATTAACGATTTTGCCCGACCCAAAGAATATGCCTGGCGACCCATAGTTAAAGAAGCACTTATATAAGGTACAAAACCCTTGGTATGCGTGTTTGACTCATCATTTGGCAGTGTTATTTTCTCAAAGTTACCAGTTTATTAGCTCAAAATGATTATGCCTTTGTCAATTATGACCAAAATCATATAATTAAAGTATAGATAGCTGCATTTACAATTTAGTCGACTTTTGTGGCTTCTCTCTTACCTTCATATAATAAATCGGCAAGTGCGAGCCGGAATCACATACTATTGTTCTAGTTATAGCGAAATACAAACAGATACTTCCAGATTTCAGTCACTGTAGTTCTTAGGGGCCGTCCATAAATTACGTCACACTAATTGCAAGATTTTAAACCCCCTCCCCCACATTCTGTCACATTTTCATTGAGCCCTTCTGTATTGTGACGTCACATTATCACTTTTATACCCTATAATTAAATAATTGTAGAGTTTTTTTTTTTATAAATTAAACTCAAAACTAAAGGGATTTAATATATTTTAAGTTTAATTTTATTTTTATTCATATCATTTAACACATTATTCACTATTACTATTATTATTACAAAATCCACTCAATTTCACTTATCAGTCCGTCTCCAAAAATTACTCCAATCTTATAAAAATAAGTCTTTTTGCTAAAAATTGCTTGGTTACAATTTTTGGCCTAGATTTATTTTACCATCATTTTCATATTGGACCAAAAATAACCTGAAATCTAAAAAAAATTTTTAATTTTTTAATTTGATATTTGTGGTATGGACTGCCCCCAAAATGCTTACACCCCCGCGTACTTATAATATAATATACTCAACTTCAATAACTTATAAGGAGATAGGTGTTGGCTCTAGCTGAAACATTTTAATATAATATTAAAAATTGCGTAAGATGCGAGGTAGGTTTCACAAAAAACCTACCTTGTGAAACCTACCTCGCATCTTACGCAATTTTTATTATTATACTCAACTTCAGTACAAAGTTTAAACATCATGACTTTTCAAATCTCAGCCAAAGTATAAACACAAACGAAATCCGCTATTTTATATAAATATATATTCAAGGGTCCCTCGTTATACTACCATGCGTCTCTCGTAACTACGGCTGAAATCAATTATTCAAGCGATATACAAACAGATACCTCCAGAGTTCTGTTTTCTAAGCTCTTATTGTCAACGAGCTTTTCGTGCGTGCCTTCGGCAGGCCCTCGAAGCTCGGCTTTCCGGGCTGGTGCCCTGGCGGGCAGCGTCTCGGTTCAAAAATTTTATTCCTCTTAAAAAACCACACTCCAAATGTATACCCGTAAACTACCGACCAAACCCCCCCCCCTTAAAGCTCCCCCCCCTCCACCTTTTAGGGGCCAAGGGGGGGGGGGATAATTATCAATATATTTAATGTTTCTTAATTTAAAATGAATTGGAGTCTTTCATTTCAAAATTCGAGTCCAAATTACAATTATATTTCAAATTTGCCTGGTTAATGAAAATCGATTGGAGCCATCAGTTTGACAATTATATTTCAAATTTTCCTCGTTAATTAATATATATTTAATGTTTCTTAATTTAAAATCTATTGGTGTTTTTTCATTTTCATTTGAGTTCAAATGAATACAATATTATCTCGACACAAAGTCTAAATCTAAAATATATAGTTTTAGTAACAGAAATCAAGGTATAAATATTAATGTTGCATTGATGTAATGGCTAGAGCTGATGCCCTTAGTTCAAGAGTTCGTCGGTTCGATTCTAGGCAGGAGGGTAATTTTTTTAAAGAAAATTCTCTCAGCGTTGTTACAAATTAATCTAGGCTCTTATATATATATATATGTAGTATAATATCCGTACCTATTAGAAAGATATGAAACAATATCTCTGCTAATGACAATTAGAAGGATCCCCGGATTAGTTGATAGGTATTTCAGCATTTTCGTCCTCATTAGTCCCAATGAATTGATAAAAAGTGTAAAGTGAACAATGTTTCAACAAGTGCTTAGCGGTTAACACCCGTCTTTTAATTGAATGAAAAGTCTTTCGAAGTTCTATTTATAAAAAGGTGGAATTATTTATTTATCTCTGGGATTTGGGAGACCAATGATTTTAATACTGCATTATTTTCCAGGGATTTCGACAGAAAAGAGTAGGGTGCTCTGCTCGTGCGCCCTAGTACTCCTCCCCTGCTGTTTCTGAATCCAGCGGCAGGTGGGGTCGCCTCGCCCTCTTGGGAAACATTTCACTCGCTTCTGGCAAG
Source organism: Forficula auricularia (assembly GCA_024734495.1). Classification (NCBI taxonomy): domain Eukaryota; kingdom Metazoa; phylum Arthropoda; class Insecta; order Dermaptera; family Forficulidae; genus Forficula; species Forficula auricularia. The sequence continues at coordinate 528,922 of JALMQS010000769.1, read as the reverse complement.
GGAGGAAATTTCCCTAGAAGGATAGGCAGTTAGTCAAAGGGTATCAAGGGTTAGACATAGCTAACTAACACATTGATTTTAATCTTGTTAAAATATCATCAAATCTAAATGTGTTTACATTAAAAATGGTTTGTATTATTTTGGAATGTTATCTGGTAGGTAGTTTTTGAATCTTTACCTAAATTCTGATCAAAGATGAAGCTAAAATAAGTAAGAGTTAATAAAATAAGAAATAAGATGGTCAATTGCTACCTAGGATTCCGTATTTTATAGCTCCCAAAATAATTAAGATATCAAGTTCTCAGGTGTTATTAAAAAGAATATTTGTGAATTTTTTCACAATTTTAAGCTAAGCTGCGGGTACAAAAAATATAAAAATTAAAAATACATTGGTGTAAATTTACATGATATTGGCAGTATTGTTTGTGAGATATAAAATAATTTATTTAAGTAAATTAACACAACGTTATATTTATGGGGGTAGTTAGGGGGGGAGTGCCCCCCTCTTACAAAACTCATTGCTCTCCCTAGAAAAATCGAAACTCAATTATTACGAGGCATCACATTTGTATTTCTCACTAAATTATTTCGTTACTTTCAAAATTTGCCAATTCTACTAAAAATTTAGTTGATCTCTAATCGGATTACCGAAATTAAAATTTTGTGGGGAGGTAATCAGGCTGACCCCCTAGGAAAACTCCATGACTACGCCAATGGTTATATTACTGTAATGATTAATATTTTTATGTGTATAAAAAAATATTTCATTGTTGAAATTTCTTTTAATCTTAAAATCGATATAATTAATGAATTAACATACTTGTTAAATAAATATCCATGTGGACAAACGTTAATAATTAAATAATTTAGTATCCGTTAATAGACATAGGATTGACTAAGTGGTTAATTTATTCAGACTATCCTTAGTATTTCACTGATATAATTGAAGACTCAGCGTCGCCTGCGAGTGACAAGTATGCATTCGAAAGGAACTATCTGTATTGCTGGTTGCATCTTTAGGGGCTAAATTTTTTTTTATCATCAATTAGGTTAGTATTTAAGAATTAAATTCAAATTTCGCTCGGTATGCCCGGCAGGCTTCGTCTGCTTTCCGAGTGGCCCTAGTATTAAATTTACTCCATTTTTTCATTATTAAAACGTGGACCTCGTTTCTGAGCTTTGAGAATTAGAGGCATCTTGAAATGATGAAGTCGAAGAATAAGTCTGCCTGTTAGTTTTTTCAAGAGTAAAAAAATATGTTAGTTTAGGTAGTTTGCTGATATTTTCTTTTTCTTTTTTCTGAACCACTTAAATATGTTCTTTCGACAAAATTAAACTTGACTACAAAACTACGCAACTTAATAAACAAATAAGCAAGTAAATAAAACAAATCGTTTAAGTTTGAGGATCAGAGGAATCCCCATCCAACTATAGCGCCGAAAATCGACATCTATGTCTATAAGTGATGGCTAGAAGGCGTAGTTTCGCAACTGCCTTGATAACCACGTTGACGGCAAGTTGACGCCCCAAGTAACCGCAACCTCATTTATTTTAGTTTATTGGGCCCCCGAGGAGCGGGGCGCCCCTTAAAAAAATAAGGGAGAATAGTTAGAATAGCTCAATATTTATATTTACATATTACCTTTGTCCATATTTATTTCAACTTCACACTTTCAGCTTAAGAACAAATAACTTAAAATTCAGATTGGGTGGCTGAGAGAGCCAGGATTAATCCTGACTCACATTTCATCTTTTTTTTGTATTTACAATAAAATAATGTATTTGCAATAATACCCGCTCTATATCTTCTTCTGCTGAAAGTTTAAAAATTAGATGACTACAAAAAATTGACGATCAAGCTAAACTACGACACCGGCATTTCGAGGTCTCCATCAGCCCGGGGATCTTGGGCTCGTGTCCCACGTGCCCTTGTGGAAAAGACGGAACTGTATCTAATTCCTTAATAAAATATTTTTATTATTATCACATCACATCCCTAACAATACAAAATCGTGATAGGTTTCGTATGATCATTAGCATCACAAGATCACAAATGTAATTTTTTTTTGATAAATCGTAAAGAGGCCTTACATTGACATTGCCATAAACTCTTGAAGCCTTTGAATTTGTAACAAAGATATAATAGAAAGTTCAGCTCACTAGTATTTTTCTTTAGGCCTTCCCAATCTATTATTCTAATTGAAAATTTGAAAAGATTTTCTTACTGAGATTTGCAGAATTGTTGATTTTTAAGGAGGAAATCAAGGATGGTGTCATCTACTTGATTCAGATAAAAATAGCCATATATATAAATGATTATATGTATAATATATGTAATTTTATTTGATAGAGACTATAGTTTTGAAGACTTGTATTAAGTCTATTTTATAAATTTTCTATTTGTTTTCTTTTCATGAGAACCTTCAAATGAAGTGGTTAATTAATATCTCAAGATATAACAATCATTCGAATGCATAGAAAGAGAAATATAATATTTATATAGTCTAAGATCCCTACTTAGGTCGACCTTTATATTTTATATTAATTATCTAGCCAGGAAAAAATATAAACAAATAATAATACATAATATCACTTTTTGCAAGTATGTAGGTATGTATTTACATATACAAAAAGCTATTTTCAACTATAAAATTTACGAAAAGTAAAATTAGAAGCTCAGTATGAGCTAAAAAAATAATAAAGTTCTTATTTCTAAATTATTAACTATCTTTTTTGAATATCAAATATCAATAGAATTATAATATTTTATCCGCGGTCTGAGACAAGTTTTTTTCTTCAAATGTACCCCGAGTAAACCAAAAGGTTGGACACCCCTGGTCTATTCTATATATATACCTACATTAGGGTGCTCCTTATTTTTTATATTTTTGAATATTTACGCGCACAGGGCCTCATATGGTTCTAAATAAATAAAAAAAAATATCCCCAAGTTTAAAGTCTCTATCTGAAATTTAATCTAGTACTACACAGCGATTAAGTTTCCCCCTAAATAACATGAGGTTTTTGAAATTGAACGATCAATTTTTTTATTCAGGCCAAAATAATGATTCAAAAAATTTGAAACTCCATAGACTTTATTCTTATAATAGTAGCTATCCTTCAGAATTTTTACAGATTTTTAGCTATTATGATTTTGGAGTCACATCTAGATAAAATACTTGGTATTAGTAAGTTATAGACTCCAAAATTATAATAGCTAAAAATCTGTAAAAATTCTTAGGAATAATTACTATTATAAGGATAAAGTCTACAGAATTTCAAATTTTTTGAACCATTACTTTGGCCAGAATAAAAAATTGACAGTTCAATGACAAAAACCCCATGTTATTTAGATGGGAAACTTAATCGCTGTGTAGCACTAGGTTTAAATTGAGATAGAGACTTGAAAATTGAGGGATATTTTTTTTTATTTATTTAGAACCATATGAGGCCCTGTCGTTCGAAAATATCCAAAATAAGGAGCACCGTAATATACATATATTTAATTATACTCGTATATAGATGTATATTTATTTGTACCAAGCAGAAGACACTATCATATATTTTCTCTAAAAAATCAATAATTATGCTCCTCTCTGCAAGAAAATCTTTCCAAAACACTGAGACTCATAGAATGGGAAAGCCTTAAATGAGATACTAGGGAGCTGGACCTTCAATGTATATATAGTTTATTCTATACTTCTCAAGAATTTATGGCATTGCCATTAAAGGCAGAAGCTGGCCAATATGAGCAATGTCTATGGCCTCTTAATTCATACCACTAATTGTCAAAACTTCAAAAATGCACTGTAGAATGGTTGTTATTGTACGAGTATTAGACGAGAATCGATGGCTATTTGTTATTTTTAGTCATTTCCTCCGTGTCTCCGCCAATAGTGTAGGTATTGAATAATAAAGCTAAATTTTAGAATTATATCCAAATTTATTATTGATCAAAAAACCCTATATATGGAGTAACTTTCTGGGCAAAGAAAAAATTCAAGTAAATTCAATACTTCGGTCCACCCAGTTAGTAAAATTTAAATGATAGATATATACCGGGTATTATACTAAATAATAATACACTTATACTAATATTGATAATATCCAACGGCCTTGGCATGCTGAAAGCACCCGAACCTATTATCACGAGAGTTAATCAACATGTTGCACACTTAGTTAGTTCTTGATTGGTCGGCCGTCTAGGAACTGTGAGTGCCATTGGCTTATTTCAGCCGTCGAGTCCCATCGGAATCGATTGGGGAAGACCAAAGGGAGACACTGGGAGTTGTGACCCTCTATACCCACTAGAAACGCTATGGCTAAATCTCCAAGGTATTATCAGTACAATAATGAATAAGGAACATCAAAAGAAAATTAAAGACAAAAGATCACATTAACAAAACATTAAGGAATACTTGTTTACATTTTTAATTGTATTTTAACATACATAATCCCTTTATTATTGCAAATTATAAATTCCTTAATAAGATTTAATTAAGAAAGATATTGGGAATAAGGTCAGTGGTTATTGAAAACGCATTTTAATTAGTCAGCGGCGTTTCGTCCTTTTATTGTGGACATCTTCAGGCTCGCTCAAATAAAAATGCATATTCAGTTATTTTACGAATGCACATGGAGTCGCTTGGGTCATTAAATTTATATTGTTATAAAAAGTAATTATCCAAGCGACTCCATGTGCATATATATATTCTTTATTGGGCTGCACAGGAGGGGGCCTCCTCTTACAGACATAGAAATAGTTACAAGTTTGGTTACAATATATACAAGTAGCATTTTATATCAATAAAACAAAGATAAAATTTCATAGAGTGGGTTATTAACTGATTATCCCAAATCCCTTATCACTCTACTTGATTTTTTTTACATGTATACAAAGGTATTAACTTTGACCAGCCCTAAATGTCCATCTATTAAATGTAAAAAAATTTCAAAGAGAACCCCTCATCGCCCTATATGTGAGGTCATTTATTGGTTATACTCAGGTTGATGAGGGATGTCACCGCTTTATGCCACCACACTCCCTTCCATGAGAATGTGATGGCCCCGACGCCAAATCGCTCCGCAATTTTGCCCACCAGACTGGGGTTACCCCTGTAATATTGAATTTTGTTTCGGTGGGCAACATCTAGTTCAGGCAGCGCGGAGACGATCTGCACGTCCAACACTCAAAATCAAATAAAGAAATTATTATTTGGGCGAACCTGAAGAAGTCCTTAATAAAAGAAGGAAACATCGTTCTAATTAAAAATAGACATTGTTAATATTCCCAATAATACTTAATAACTTTAATATAATTCTTTAATAAAAAATGTCAAAGACTTGAATAACTTATTTTCAAAAATTTTATTGATAGAGACTCACATAACTAAGGTTTTTCCTCTTAAAGATTTTCGGGATTCTTAAATCTCTTGGACGAAATAAAATTATTTGTAGTTATCCTCTTATGGTATCCTCGTCATCAAACCCAAATAAACAATTTATATAGTACCATATTTTACTAAATGTTTTGAAGTAAGTAAATAAACTTTCCCTCAGTTTTAACTTGTCTCTATAGTTTCTACAAGTAAGATAACGACGTAGGTAACTAATATTTGTTCTTTTTAATATTTTTTGGGAAGAACTGGAAAATATATCAGAGATGAAACACCGATAAGGAAATGAGAAAATCGTTCATAATTTGATTGGAAATGCTATAAATTGGTCTGTAGAACTTACCCATCTAACAACTAATTACACTACATGTTGCTTTAATCTTGAAACCCTTTGAAATGTCTAAAGCTACCGCGAAAGTCTCATTGCCGACCTCAGGGCTTTATTCCATACATGAAATACATAGTAGACCCCTGCTGGGCAAAGGCGTATTCTCTGTTGTGGATTAGTTTATTGAATTCCAAGTACAGATAAACTTGGTCGATGATACATTTACCATGATTTTGAATTGAATAAATATACAGAAATTCTCGTACATTGTGCCCAGACAAATAGTGCCGCATTTTATGTTGGTACGAAACCGTAATAAAAATGAAATCCAAAGTTTTAAATTTATTACTTTACAATACAGGGTATGGTCAAGTATTGTAATAGTGCATGAAAAAAATGGTTTTTCCTTCTTTTTGTCGAAATATCTCAAAAACGGCTTAAACTATTTTGATTAAAAAAATTGAGCAAAGCCATGGCATTTCGCTCTACAAAAAATCCCTTATAAGTGAACATCGAAAAAATTATATTTTTCGAGATAATAATTTTTTTGTCAAAATGTCTGTTAGTCTATCTGTTAGTCTGTGCGTTACCAAATTTTGTGGACGAACTAGCTCAAAAACTAGTGTGAATATCGAAACCAGATTTCACACGTAGTTTTGGTCTATTGAGATTAAGAGCAGATTAGATTTTGGGGGATATCGACCCAAAATTAAGGGGGGTGGAGGAGGGTTAAAAATTAAAAATCTTGGCCATTTGACCAAACTCAACCAAAGTTTGTATACATAATCAGTAGGATCCCAGAAGTGTAAAAATACAAAAACTAACCGCCCGAAATGGGGGGGGGGGTGCTGGGTCAAAAAATTAATATCTAGACCATTTGACCAAACTCAACCAAATTGTGTATACATAATCAGTGGGACCCCAAAAGACTAAAAATGGAAAAACTAACCTCCCAAAACGGGGGGGGGGGGGTAAAAATCTAGGCCGTTTGAGCA